>JAVUNC010000079.1:0-53856 GCA_032173965.1 Sitta carolinensis | reverse complement strand
CGTCGCGCACCTTCTCGGGGAAGCCGATTTTTGGGGGCTCTTAGTCCCGGACTCATTCCCCCGCTTTCCCAAGAGAGAAGAAACACCCGGACGCGGGGGCCGGGGGCCCTTTTAGGTCTATATAAAACGACTGGCACTCTTGTTTCACCAATTCGTGTTGGAAGGGGGAAAGGGAACCAAACTTGACGTTAGGCGCACTTCTCTAGTCGAGATGTGGCCGACAAATTTTCCATGTCGATCGAGATGGCGTGAAAAGCATTACGTTGCTGCAGGTTCCTTTTCCGAACGGCGAAACCATGCTCAGCAGCTTGCCAGAGTGACGCGGCTGTGGCTGGGCTTGCCCATTCTTACCGCTGCTAACAGGAGCTGTGCCGCTTCATTCTTCTCGCGATGCCGAGAGAACCGCAGCCCTGCCGCGGCAAGGAGCTTTTCTGTTCATCAACGACCTTGTAGTGCACGCTTGTCAGCACAGGCTGAGCACTCTACGCGCGCAGCTTTTGGTAACCTCGTATCTTTTTTCTTTCGCTGAGGGCAAAGTATTTCCGTTGCTGCTGTCGCTGAGCGAAATGTGACAGGTGTGGAGCTCCGGCTGCATGAAGTCCTTCTACGCCCAAGACATTGCAGGTAGCCACGCAAGCTGAGGGACGGGAGAGAAGCATGCAGGACCCGCCTCGTCGCGCACCTTGCTCAGGGACGCCGTATCTCTGCGGGCTCTTAGTCATCTGCGAGGAGCTCATTCGCCGCATTTCCTCAAGCAGAGAAGAAACACGCCGAGAGCGCGGCGGCTCGCTGGCGCCTTTTAGGTCGTATATAAAAGCGGACTGGCACTCTTGTTTCACCACATTCGTGGTTGGAAGGGGGGAAGGTGAGACCAAACTTGACGTGTAGGCGCACTTCTCTAGTCGAGATGTGGCCGACAAATTTTCCATGTCGATCGAGATGGCGTGAAAAGCATTACGTTGCTTCGCGTTCCTTTTCCGAACTGCGAAAATATGCTCAGCAGCTTGCCAGTGTGAAGCGTCTGTGGCTGGGCTTGCCCGTTCTTACCGCTGCTAACAGGAGCTGTGCCGCTTCATTCTTCTCGCGATGCCGAGAGAACCGCAGCTCTGCCGAGGCAAGGAGCTTTTCTGTTCATCAACGACCTTGCAGTGAACGCTTGTCAGCGCAAGCTGAGCACTCTATGCGCGCAGCTTTTGGTAACCTCGTATCTTTTTTCTTTCGCTGAGGGCAAAGTATCTCCGTTGCTGCTGTCGCTGAGCGAAATGTGACAGGTGTGGAGCTCCGGCTGCATGAAGTCCTTCTACGCCCAAGACATTGTAGGTAGCCACGCAAGCTGAGGGACGGGAGAGAAGCATGCAGGACCCGCCTCGTCGCGCACCTTGCTCAGGGACGCCGTATCTCTGCGGGCTCTTAGTCATCTGCGAGGAGCTCATTCGCCGCATTTCCTCAAGCAGAGAAGAAACACGCCGAGAGCGCGGCGGCTTGCTGGCGCCTTTTAGGTCGTATATAAAAGAGGACTGGCACTCTTGTTTCACCACATTCGTGGTTGGAAGGGGGGAAGGTGAGACCAAACTTGACGTGTAGGCGCACTTCTCTAGTCGAGATGTGGCCGACAAATTTTCCATGTCGATCGAGATGGCGTGAAAAACATTACGTTGCTGCAGGTTCCTTTTCCGAACGGCGAAAACCATGCTCAGCAGCTTGCCAGTGTGATGCGGCTGTGGCTGGGCTTGCCCGTTCTTACCGCTGCTAACAGGAGCTGTGCCGCTTCATTCTTCTCGCGATGCCGAGAGAACCGCAGCCCTGCCGCGGCAAGGAGCTTTTCTGTTCATCAACGACCTTGTAGTGCACGCTTGTCAGCACAGGCTGAGCACTCTACGCGCGCAGCTTTTGGTAACCTCGTATCTTTTTCTTTCGCTGAGGGCAAAGTATTTCCGTTGCTGCTGTCGCTGAGCGAAATGTGACAGGTGTGGAGCTCCGGCTGCATGAAGTCCTTCTACGCCCAAGACATTGCAGGTAGCCACGCAAGCTGAGGGACGGGAGAGAAGCATGCAGGACCCGCCTCGTCGCGCACCTTGCTCAGGGACGCCGTATCTCTGCGGGCTCTTAGTCATCTGCGAGGAGCTCATTCGCCGCATTTCCTCAAGCAGAGAAGAAACACGCCGAGAGCGCGGCGGCTCGCTGGCGCTTTTTAGGTCGTATATAAAAGAGGACTGGCACTCTTGTTTCACCACATTCGTGGTTGGAAGGGGGGAAGGTGAGACCAAACTTGACGTGTAGGCGCACTTCTCTAGTCGAGATGTGGCCGACAAATTTTCCATGTCGATCGAGATGGCGTGAAAAGCATTACGTTGCTGCAGGTTCCTTTTCCTAACTGCGAAAATATGCTCAGCAGCTTGCCAGTGTGAAGCGGCTGTGGCTGGGCTTGCCCGTTCATACCGCTGCTAACAGGAGCTGTGCCGCTTCATTCTTCTCGCGATGCCGAGAGAACCGCAGCCCTGCCGCGGCAAGGAGCTTTTCTGTTCATCAACGACCTTGTAGTGCACGCTTGTCAGCACAGGCTGAGCACTCTACGCGCGCAGCTTTTGGTAACCTCGTATCTTTTTTCTTTCGCTGAGGGCAAAGTATTTCCGTTGCTGCTGTCGCTGAGCGAAATGTGACAGGTGTGGAGCTCCGGCTGCATGAAGTCCTTCTACGCCCAAGACATTGCAGGTAGCCACGCAAGCTGAGGGACGAGAGAGAAGCATGCAGGACCCGCCTCGTCGCGCACCTTGCTCAGGGACGCCGTATCTCTGCGGGCTCTTAGTCATCTGCGAGGAGCTCATTCGCCGCATTTCCTCAAGCAGAGAAGAAACACGCCGAGAGCGCGGCGGCTCGCTGGCGCCTTTTAGGTCGTATATAAAAGAGGACTGGCACTCTTGTTTCACCACATTCGTGGTTGGAAGGGGGGAAGGTGAGACCAAACTTGACGTGTAGGCGCACTTCTCTAGTCGAGATGTGGCCGACAAATTTTCCATGTCGATCGAGATGGCGTGAAAAGCATTACGTTGCTTCGCGTTCCTTTTCCGAACTGCGAAAATATGCTCAGCAGCTTGCCAGTGTGAAGCGTCTGTGGCTGGGCTTGCCCGTTCTTACCGCTGCTAACAGGAGCTGTGCCGCTTCATTCTTCTCGCGATGCCGAGAGAACCGCAGCTCTGCCGAGGCAAGGAGCTTTTCTGTTCATCAACGACCTTGCAGTGAACGCTTGTCAGCGCAAGCTGAGCACTCTATGCGCGCAGCTTTTGGTAACCTCGTATCTTTTTTCTTTCGCTGAGGGCAAAGTATCTCCGTTGCTGCTGTCGCTGAGCGAAATGTGACAGGTGTGGAGCTCCGGCTGCATGAAGTCCTTCTACGCCCAAGACATTGTAGGTAGCCACGCAAGCTGAGGGACGGGAGAGAAGCATGCAGGACCCGCCTCGTCGCGCACCTTGCTCAGGGACGCCGTATCTCTGCGGGCTCTTAGTCATCTGCGAGGAGCTCATTCGCCGCATTTCCTCAAGCAGAGAAGAAACACGCCGAGAGCGCGGCGGCTCGCTGGCGCCTTTTAGGTCGTATATAAAAGAGGACTGGCACTCTTGTTTCACCACATTCGTGGTTGGAAGGGGGGAAGGTGAGACCAAACTTGACGTGTAGGCGCATGTCTTAGTTTAGGGCAAATCTGGGAGAAAACCTCTAAAGGAAGCTTCTTCTGGAGATCAAACCTACACGGCCTCTCTCTTTAGCTGGTTCGGGAATGATTCTTCGGAGAGAAGTGGAAAGAACCTGTTTATTTAACAGGCACAGCCTCCCCCCCCCAGTACACAAAATGAACAATACCAGATGATAATACTTTTTCACAGCTCTGAAAAAGAGATGACAAATGCAGCGAGTCTCTCTTGGGGGTGGTCGCCCTGTTGTCACTCTTTCTGGTGTTGGGGATGGCTGTTGTTGGCCACATGGTGTTCTTAGGTCCCAGTCCGGAGCAGGTCTTAGTAGTTACAAGAAAAAGGAAAAAAAAGGAAAAAAACAAAGCAAGAGTGAAGCGAAGCAGGAGTAGGAGCAAAAGCAGCAGCCAGAGCTAGAGTCAAGGAGAAAAGAGAGTAGTAAAAAACAACAGCCACAGTATGTACTGCCCCGTCTCTGTGTCTCGCTAGTCGTGGGGGGGAAGCAGGCTGATAACAGAACCAAAATAAAACATTTGTCTTTCAGAGCCCGTCTCACAGGCACAGAAGATAATATCCAACATAGTAGAACACACATAAATGGGGATACAAACATCACCCTAGGACATTCCACCCCTTATCCTCATATTATACTACTACATATCATACATTTTAAAACTTCTATCTGTCACTTGCTCAGACTTTCGACACTTACATGTTTCTTTCTCCATTTTTTCATTTGTCCAGACCTTCGACACTTACACATTTTCTAACAAATATTGATCATCTTCACCTCACAATTAGATTTCCCTGAGGTACATATCGTGTTGATCCATCTCTTTGCATTACTCACCAGGTGCAACCTGGTCCTTGAGCAAAGACAACTCCGTGGATGGGTTTGTCTGTACTCGAGGCAGACTTGATCTACACCGTCTTCCCTAATAAACCTCTGACATGCACCACTGGACTTTATCTCTGTCTGTTGTATTCAAGGACTTAGACTGGGCAGGACCTGTTCGGTTGGTGGAACCTCGAGTGTTAATTAACTAAGTGGCCTTTGTTAGATGCTGCTCTCAATTTTTGAAAGATCTTCTACCTAAGGCCTTCAGTTGGGTTTTTAGTAATCTGTTGTATTTTTCTACTTTACCTGTAGCTGGTGCATGGTAGGGAATATGATACACCTACTTGATGCTATGTTTCTTAGTCTAGGTGTTGATAAGACTGTTCTTAAAATGAGTCCCATTGTTTGACTCAATTCTCTCAGGGGTACCATGCCTCTAAAGGACCTGTTTTTCAAGGCCCAGGATGGTGTTCTGGGCAGTGGCATGAGACGTAGGGTAGGTCTCTAACCATCCTGTGGTGGCTTTTACTATTGTGAGCACGTAGTGCTTGCCTTGACGTGTTTGGGGCAGTGTGATGTAGTCAACCTGTTAGGCCTCCCTATACTTATATTTGGACTATCGCCCCTTATACCAGAGGGGTTTTACCCTTTTGGCTTGTTTGATGGCAGCACATGTCTCACAGTCGTGGATAACCTGAGAAATGTTATCCATGGTTAAATTTACTCCTCGGTCTCGAGCCTACTTATAGGTGGTATCTCTACCCTGATGGCCTGAGGCATCATGGGCCCATCGAGTTAGGAACAACTCTCCCTTGTGTTCCCAGTCTAGATCTATCTTGGACACCTTTATCTTTGTAGCTTGATCTACCTGATTGTTGTTTTGGTGCTCTTCATTAGCTTTACTTTTGGGGACATGGGCATCTACATGGCGGACCTTCATAGGTAGCCTCCTTACTCTGGTAGCGATGTCTTTCCACTCTTTAGCAGTCCAAATTGGTTTTCTTCTATGTTGCCAGTGAGCCTTTTTTCACCTCTCCAGCCATCCCCACAGAGCATTGGCTACTATCCATGAATCAGTGTAGAGGTAGAGCTTTGGCTACCTCTCTCTTTCAGCAATGTCTAGGGCCAGTTGAACGGTTTTGAGCTCTGTAAGTT
Source organism: Sitta carolinensis (assembly GCA_032173965.1). Taxonomy (NCBI): domain Eukaryota; kingdom Metazoa; phylum Chordata; class Aves; order Passeriformes; family Sittidae; genus Sitta; species Sitta carolinensis. Next base: position 48,180 of record JAVUNC010000079.1, on the reverse strand, counting down.
GGCTTGACCCACCTTCTCCTTCAATGGCCTCTGTGACTTGTCGTGTGGGGCTCCAGACAGCTGTTTTCCACTTCTGGTTCATCCTTACAATACGACAGGAACTGTCAGTGAAAAGAGCATAGTGTGTTTCCTCTGGGGGTAGTTGGTTATATGGAGGAGTTTCTTGAGCCCGTGTCACTGGCTCTTCTTCTTCATCTCTGACATCAAAATTCTCACTTTCGGGCCAATTTGTAATTGCCTCCAGAATCCCAGGGCGATTTAGTTTACTTATACGGGCGCGCTGTGTGAGAAGAGTAATCCACTTGCTCCATGTAGCACTGGTGGCATGGTGGGTAGAAGGAACCTTGTCTTTGAACATCCACTCTAGTACTGGTAGTCGGGGTGCCAGAAGGAGTTGCACTTCTGTACTAATCACTTCTGAGGTAGCTTGGACTCCTTCGTAAGTAGCTAAGATTTCTTTTTCTGTTGGAGTGTAGTTGGATTCAGACCCTCTGTAGTCTCGACTCTAAAATCTTAATGGTCGACCTCGAGTCTTTCCAGGTACCTTTTGCCAAAGGCTCCAGGACAGACCATGGCTCCCGGCTGTAGAGTAGAGCACATTCTTTACCTCTGGTCCTGTCCTGACTGGGCCAAGGGCCACCGCATGAGCGATCTCCTGTTTAATCTGGGTAAAAGCTTGTTGCTGTTCAGGGCCCCAGTGGAAATCGTTCTTCTTGCGGGTGACCAGGTAAAGAGGGCTTACGATTTGACTGTACTCAGGAATGTGCATTCTCTAAAAACTTATGGCGCCTAGGAAAGCTTGTGTCTCCTTCTTATTGGTTGGTGGAGACATAGCTGTAATCTTATTGATGACATCCGTAGGAATCTGACGCTGTCCATCTTGCCACTTTACTCTTAGGAACTGAATCTCATGAGCTGGTCCCTTGACTTTACTCTTTTTGATGGCGAAACTAGCTTTCAGGAGGATTTGGATAATTTTTTCTCCTTTCTCAAACACTTCTACTGTCGTGTTCCCCCACACAATGATGTCATCGATATACTGTAGATGTTCTGGAGCCTCACCCTTTTCTAGTGCAGTCTGGATCAGTCCATGGCAGATGGTGGGACTGTGCTTCCACCCCTGGGGCAGTCGATTCTAAGTATACTGCACTCCCCTCCACGTGAAAGCAAACTGAGGCCTGTATTCTGTTGTCAGAGGAATGGAGAAAAATGCATTTGCAATGTCAATAGTGGCATACCACTTCGCTGCCTTGGACTCCAGCTCGTACTGGAGCTCTAATATGTCTGGCACAGCAGCACTCAGCGGTGGAGTCACTTCATTTAATGCACGGTAGTCCACCGTCAATCTCCATTCTCTTTCAGATTTGCGCACAGGCCAGATGGGGCTGTTGAAGGGTGAGTGGGTTTTGCTGACTACCCCTTGGCTCTCCAGTTCTCGGATCATCTTATGGATGGGAATCACAGTATCTCGAGTTGTTCTGTACTGTCGACGATGCACTATGGAAGTAGCAATTGGTACCTGTTGCTCTTCTTCCTTCAGAAGTCCTACTGTAGATGGATTTTCAGACAGTCTAGGCAAAGTGTTCAGTTGTTGGATGCTCTCTGTCACTACAGCCGTTATCCCAAATGCTCACTTGAGTCCTTTTGGGTTTTTGAAATACCCACTTCGAAGATAATTTATGCCCAAAATACATGGGGCCTCTGGGCCAGTCACAATAGGGTGTTTCTTCTACTCATTTCTAGTCAAGCTCACATCAGCTTCCACCAAAGTGAAATCCTGTGATCCCTCTGTCACACCAGCAATAGAAACAGATTCTGTCCCCACATGTCTTGATGGGATTAATGTGCACTGCGCACCAGTGTCAACTAAAGCTGTATACTCTCGTGGTTCCGATGTGCCAGGCCAACGAATCTACACGGTCCAGAAAACACGGTTTTCCTTAGCCTCTACCTGGCTAGAGGCAGGGCCCCTCTAAGCCTGGTTATCCTTCTTTCCTTGGGTATATGTTCTGGAGGTTCTTTCAAGGGGATCGGACATGTCATCATTATCATCATACTTGGCAGTTTGGCTACGGGCAACTGGAGCTGCTTTCCTTTTGGTGGAACTTCCTCTCTGATCCTTGTCTTCCTTCAATTCACGCACCCGTTGGGCCAGAGCAGCAGTTGGTTTTCCATCCTATCTCCTCATGTTTTCTCCACAATCACGCAGGAAGAACCACAGCTCAGCTCGTGGGGTGTATTTTTTCTCTCTATATGGGGAACGTCTGTGTTGGGTACCAGAGCCTCTGATCTGTACTGCTGAGATTTGGAGAAGGTCTTCTTTAATCTCTTCTCTGAGCTTCTTATGATTTTCTTCTATCTTGTCCTCTAATTTTTGCAGACGTGTTTCCACCGCTGCAATTCTGGCATGTGTTGGGCCATGCACAGCATCTGTATAAGCTCGGAGCTTCTTTGCCATATCTAGCACAGTCTCATTCCTATCATCCCTCTTCATTATGGCTAAAGCAGAGGCATATTCTTGTGGCCCAAGTCGTACCAGTTTTCGCCACATCACAGACGTGCATGGTACCATGTCTGGATTCCTAGTTGTTATGTCATCTGAGAAGATAATCTCTGTCACTGCCATTTCTCTCAGGCGTTGTATCTCTTGTTCTATGGTTTTCCACTGTGTTTGCTGCATATAAAGATCGTCTGCACAGAGGTATCTTTGTGCTACACTTTCCAAGACCCGTGCCCAGAGGCTGTGAGGGTTAACTCCCCTCATCATTCCTTGGTCGATGACAGGATCATGTGACAGGGATCCCAAATGCCTCGCTTCAGTGCCATCCAGAATTGTAGCCTCACCTGCAGCATCCCAAAGACGGACTAACCAACTAATTATAGATTCATCAGGTCGTCGAGTGTAGTCCTTCCGTAGGCCACGAAGGTCTTTCAGGGAAAAGGACTCAATATTGGCTTCTGATCTGGTACTTGTTGTTTTGACTCTTGATTTTATGTCAGGAGGTGTTGAGGGTCCTTCTCCTGCATCATCATCATCATCATCATCCACTGGTCGATCGGTCTTGTCTGTGCACTTCCCACTTCGAGTGCTAGTAGCAACAGCCATTGGTTGAGGCTTATTATTTGCTGTAGCTGTTGCCTTAGGCTCACTATCTGGTTTGGCTGTTGGCTTCGAGCCCAGGGTGTTTGCTGTAGCCTGAGTGACCGGGATAACTGTTGATTTATCTCCCTGTCCCCCTTCCTCTGTCTGCTGTCCTACAGTATCTAGTAGTGTGCGATAAGCATATGCCAGGGCCCAGCTCACTGTAATGATCTTTTTCTCCTTAGGATCATCATGGTACTTCTCTTTCAGGTATTTCCCTACCTCAGCTGGGTTCTGAATTTGTTCATGGGGAAAGTCCCAGGCTATAGGGGCAGAGAATTCCTTCAGGATTTGGCCTATATCCTCCCATTTCCCACACCACTCAGGATTTTCCACACCTGGGTCTACTCCTGGGTCAGGGGTCTCATCAGCCCGTCTAGAAATCTCAGCCCTCATTCTAGAGAAGCTGTGGACTGTATAATGGAAGCTTACTAGATTAAAGACCAGAAAGATAGTCTCTTTAACATTCAGGGGAAATTGAATATTCTCAAACAGTGATGTGACAAACTCAGAGGAGAAGAAGGAAAGCAAAGACTGAAAAGCCTCATCCCCTACTCCTCCCATAACAATCTGGGTAAATAACCATAGCCATGAACCATCCATACCTGGAACAGCCCCCAGCAGATTTATAAACTTCTTACAAATCACCACCACCAAGCCCAGCAGTATGGCTATTCTGGTCACTGCCCCTCTGTTGTAAAAACTACGTATTAGGGACAATAGTAGAACTATTTGAGGATAAGCAAATAAACCTAGGGACCATAGAAGTATTATGATCTCAAAAAACCCTAGGGACCAGAAATACAGGCAAGCCTTCACCCCAAGAGACATTATAAATTGAAAGCACATGACTATTAAATGCTTTATACCACCACCAAGTAGTAACAACCAAAATATACTCAAAACAGGGTTTTTCCACTCTCTCTCGAGCCTCGCGTTGGGCGCCAAATTTTGTCCTAGTTTAGGGCAAATCTGGGAGAAAACCTCTAAAGGAAGCTTCTTCTGGAGATCAAACCCACACGGCCTCTCTCCTCAGCCGGTTCGGGAATGATTCTTCGGAGAGAAGTGGAAAGAACCTGTTTATTTAACAGGCACAGCCTCCCCCCCCCAGTACACAAAATGAACAATACCAGATGATAACACTTTTTCACAGCTCTGAAAAAGAGATGACAAATGCAGCGAGTCTCTCTTGGGGGTGGTCGCCCTGTTGTCACTCTTTCTGGTGTTGGGGATGGCTGTTGCTGGCCACAAGGTGTTCTCAGGTCCCAGTCCGGAGCAGGCCTTAGTAGTTACAAGAAAAAGGAAAAAAAAGGAAAAAAACAAAGCAAGAGTGAAGCGAAGCAGGAGCAGGAGCAAAAGCAGCAGCCAGAGCTAGAGTCAAGGAGAAAAGAGAGTAGTAAAAAACAACAGCCACAGTATGTACTGCCCCGTCTCTGTGTCTCGCCAGTCGTGGGGGGGAAGCAGGCTGATAACAGAACCAAAATAAAACATTTGTCTTTCAGAGCCCGTCTCACAGGCACAGAACATAACATCCAACATAGTAGAACACACATAAATGGGGATACAAACATCACCCTAGGACAGCGCACTTCTCTAGTCGAGATGTGGCCGACAAATTTTCCATGTCGATCGAGATGGCGTGAAAAGCATTACGTTGCTGCAGGTTCCTTTTCCGAACGGCGAAAATATGCTCAGCAGCTTGCCAGTGTGAAGCGGCTGTGGCTGGGCTTGCCCGTTCTTACCGCTGCTAACAGGAGCTGTGCCGCTTCATTCTTCTCGCGATGCCGAGAGAACCGCAGCCTGCCGCGGCAAGGAGCTTTTCTGTTCATCAACGACCTTGTAGTGCACGCTTGTCAGCACAGGCTGAGCACTCTATGCGCGCAGCTTTTGTAACCTCGTATCCTTATTCTTTCGCTCAGGGCAAAGTAACTCTGTTGCTGCTGTTGCTCAGCGAAATGTGACAGGAGAGGAGCTCGGCTGCATGAAGTCCTTCTCGCCAAGACATTGCAGGAGCCACGCAAGCTGAGGGACGGGAGAGAAGCATGCAGGACCGCCTCGTCGCGCACTTGCTCAGGGACGCCGTATCTCTGGGGCTCTTAGTCATCTGCGAGGAGCTCATTCGCCGCTTTCCCAAGCAGAGAAGAAACACGCCGTGAGCGCGGCGGCTCGCTGGCGCCTTTTAGGTCGTATATAAAAGCGGACTGGCACTCTTGTTTCACCACATTCGTGGTTGGAAGGGGGGAAGGTGAGACAAACTTGACGTGTAGCGCATTCTCTAGTCGAGATGTGGCCGACAAATTTTCCATGTCGATCGAGATGGCGTGAAAAGCATTACGTTGCTCGGTTCCTTTTCGAACGGCGAAAATATGCTCAGCAGCTTGCCAGTGTGAAGCGGCTGTGGCTGGGCTTGCCCGTTCTTACCGCTGCTAACTGGAGCTGTGCGCTTCATCTTCTCGCGATGCCGAGAGAACCGCAGCCTGCCGCGGCAAGGAGCTTTTCTGTTCATAAACGACCTTGTAGTGCACGCTTGTCAGCCAGGCTGAGCACTCTATGCGCGCAGCTTTTGGTAACCTCGTATCTTTTCTTTCGCTAGGGCAAAGTAACTCTGTTGCTGCTGTGTAGCGAAATGTGACAGGGGGAGCTCCGGCTGCATGAAGTCCTTCTACGCCAAGACATTGCAGAGCCACGCAAGCTGAGGGAGGGGAGAGAAGCATGCAGACCGCTCGTCGCGCACCTTGTCAGGACGCCGTATCTCTGGGCTCTTAGTCATCTGCGAGGAGCTCATTCGCGCTTTTCAAAGCAGAGAAGAAACACGCGTGAGCGCGGCGGCTCGCTGGCGCTTTTAGGTCGTATATAAAGGGACTGGCACTCTTGTTCACACATTCGTGGTTGGAAGGGGGGAAGGTGAGACAAACTTGACGTGTAGGCGCACTTCTCTAGTCGAGATGTGGCGAAAATTTTCCATGTCGATCGAGATGGCGTGGAAAAGCATTACGTTGCTGCAGGTTCCTTTTCGAACGGCGAAAATATGCTCAGCAGCTTGCAGTGTGAAGCGGCTGTGGTGGGCTTGCCCGTTCTTACGCTGCTAACGGAGCTGTGCCGCTTCATTTTCTCGCGATGCCGAGAGAACCGCAGCCCTGCGCGGCAAGGAGCTTTTTGTTCATCAACGACCTTGTAGTGAACGCTTGTCAGCACAGGCTGAGCACTCTATGCGCGCAGCTTTTGGTAACCTCGTATCTTTTCTTTCGCTAGGGCAAGTACTCGTTGCTGCTGTTGCTAGCGAAATGTGACAGGGTGGACTCGGCTGCATGAAGTCCTTCTACGCCCAAGACATTGCAGGTAGCCCGCAAGCTGGGGACGGGAGAGAAGCATGCACGACCCGCCTCGTCGCGCACCTTGCTCAGGGACGCGTATCTCTGGGGCTCTTAGTCATCTGCGAGGAGCTCATTCGCCGCTTGTTCCCAAGCAGAGAAGAACACGCCGCGAGCGCGGCGGCTCGTTGAGCGCCTTTTTAGTCGTATATAAAAGGGACTGGCACTCTTGTTTCACCACATTCGTGGTTGGAAGGGGGGAAGGTTGAGAGCAAAAACTTGACGTGTAGGCGCACTTCTCTAGTCGAGATGTGGCCGACAAATTTTCCATGTCGATCGAGATGGCGTGAAAAGCATTACGTTGCTGCAGGTTCCTTTTCCGAACGGCGAAAATATGCTCAGCAGCTTGCCAGTGTGAAGCGGCTGTGGCTGGGCTTGCCCGTTCTTACCGCTGCTAACGGAGCTGTGCCGCTTCATTCTTCTCGCGATGCCGAGAGAACCGCAGCCCTGCCGCGGCAAGGAGCTTTTCTGTTCATCAACGACCTTGTAGTGCACGCTTGTCAGCACAGGCTGAGCACTCTATGCGCGCAGCTTTTGGTAACCTCGTATCCTTATTCTTTCGCTCAGGGCAAAGTAACTCTGTTGCTGCTGTTGCTCAGCGAAATGTGACAGGAGAGGAGCTCCGGCTGCATGAAGTCCTTCTACTGCCAAGACATTGCAGTAGCCACGCAAAGCTGAGGGACGGGAGAGAAGCATGCAGGACCCGCCTCGTCGCGCACCTTGCTCAGGGACGCCGTATCTCTGCGGGCTCTTAGTCATCTGCGAGGAGCTCATTCGCCGCTTTTCCACAAGCAGAGAAGAAAAAGGGGGGAAGGTGAGACAAACTTGACGTGTAGGCGCACTTCTCTAGTCGAGATGTGGCCGACAAATTTTCCATGTCGATCGAGATGGCGTGAAAAGCATTACGTTGCTGCAGGTTCCTTTTTCCGAACGGCGAAAATATGCTCAGCAGCTTGCCAGTGTGAAGCGGCTGTGGCTGGGCTTGCCCGTTCTTACCGCTGCTAACGGAGCTGTGCCGCTTCATTCTTCTCGCGATGCGAGAGAACCGCAGCCCTGCCGCGGCAAGGAGCTTTTTGTTCATCAACGACCTTGTAGTGCACGCTTGTCAGCACAGGCTGAGCACTCTATGCGCGCAGCTTTTGGTAACCTCGTATCTTATTCTTTCGCTCAGGGCAAAGTAACTCTGTTGCTGCTGTTGCTCAGCGAAATGTGACAGGAGAGGAGCTCCGGCTGCATGAAGTCCTTCTACTGCCAACACATTGCAGCAGCCACGCAAGCTGAGGGACGGGAGAGAAGCATGCAGGACCCGCCTCGTCGCGCACCTTGCTCAGGGACGCCGTATCTCTGCGGGCTCTTAGTCATCTGCGAGGAGCTCATTCGCCGCTTTCCTCAAGCAGAGAAGAAACACGCGGAGCGCGGCGGCTCGCTGGCGCCTTTTAGGTCGTATATAAAAGGGACTGGCACTCTTGTTTCACACATTCGTGGTTGGAAGGGGGGAAGGTGAGACCAAACTTGACGTGTAGGCGCACTTCTCTAGTCGAGATGTGGCCGACAAATTTTCCATGTCGATCGAGATGGCGTGAAAAGCATTACGTTGCTGCAGGTTCCTTTTCCGAACGGGCGAAACCATGCTCAGCAGCTTGCCAGAGTGACGCGGCTGTGGCTGGGCTTGCCCGTTCTTACCGCTGCTAACAGGAGCTGTGCCGCTTCATTCTTCTCGCGATGCCGAGAGAACCGCAGCCCTGCCGCGGCAAGGAGCTTTTCTGTTCATCAACGACCTTGTAGTGCACGCTTGTCAGCACAGGCTGAGCACTCTACGCGCGCAGCTTTTGGTAACCTCGTATCTTTTTCTTTCGCTGAGGGCAAGTATTTCCGTTGCTGCTGTCGCTGAGCGAAATGTGACAGGTGTGGAGCTCCGGCTGCATGAAGTCCTTCTACGCCCAAGACATTGCAGGTAGCCACGCAAGCTGAGGGACGGGAGAGAAGCATGCAGGACCCGCCTCGTCGCGCACCTTGCTCAGGGACGCCGTATCTCTGCGGGCTCTTAGTCATCTGCGAGGAGCTCATTCGCCGCATTTCCTCAAGCAGAGAAGAAACACGCCGAGAGCGCGGCGGCTCGCTGGCGCCTTTTAGGTCGTATATAAAAGCGGACTGGCACTCTTGTTTCACCACATTCGTGGTTGGAAGGGGGGAAGGTGAGACCAAACTTGACGTGTAGGCGCACTTCTCTAGTCGAGATGTGGCCGACAAATTTTCCATGTCGATCGAGATGGCGTGAAAAGCATTACGTTGCTGCAGGTTCCTTTTCCGAACGGCGAAACATGCTCAGCAGCTTGCCAGAGTGACGCGGCTGTGGCTGGGCTTGCCCATTCTTACCGCTGCTAACAGGAGCTGTGCCGCTTCATTCTTCTCGCGATGCCGAGAGAACCGCAGCCCTGCCGCGGCAAGGAGCTTTTCTGTTCATCAACGACCTTGTAGTGCACGCTTGTCAGCACAGGCTGAGCACTCTATGCGCGCAGCTTTTGGTAACCTCGTATCTTTTTCTTTCGCTGAGGGCAAAGTATTCCGTTGCTGCTGTCGCTGAGCGAAATGTGACAGGTGTGGAGCTCCGGCTGCATGAAGTCCTTCTACGCCCAAGACATTGCAGGTAGCCACGCAAGCTGAGGGACGGGAGAGAAGCATGCAGGACCCGCCTCGTCGCGCACCTTGCTCAGGGACGCCGTATCTCTGCGGGCTCTTAGTCATCTGCGAGGAGCTCATTCGCCGCTTTCCTCAAGCAGAGAAGAAACACGCCGATGAGCGCGGCGGCTCGCTGGCGCCTTTTAGGTCGTATATAAAAGCGGACTGGCACTCTTGTTTCACCACATTCGTGGTTGGAAGGGGGGAAGGTGAGACCAAACTTGACGTGTAGGCGCACTTCTCTAGTCGAGATGTGGCCGACAAATTTTCCATGTCGATCGAGATGGCGTGAAAAGCATTACGTTGCTGCAGGTTCCTTTTCCGAACGGCGAAAATATGCTCAGCAGCTTGCCAGTGTGAAGCGGCTGTGGCTGGGCTTGCCCGTTCTTACCGCTGCTAACAGGAGCTGTGCCGCTTCATTCTTCTCGCGATGCCGAGAGAACCGCAGCCTGCCGCGGCAAGGAGCTTTTCTGTTCATCAACGACCTTGTAGTGCACGCTTGTCAGCAAGCTGAGCACTCTATGCGCGCAGCTTTTGGTAACCTCGTATCCTTATTTCTTTCGCTAGGGCAAAGTATCTCGTTGCTGCTGTTCGCTGAGCGAAATGTGACAGGTGTGGAGCTCCGGCTGCATGAAGTCCTTCTACGCCCAAGACATTGCAGGTAGCCACGCAAGCTGAGGGACGGGAGAGAAGCATGCAGGACCGCCTCGTCGCGCACCTTGCTCAGGGACGCCGTATCTCTGCGGGCTCTTAGTCATCTGCGAGGAGCTCATTCGCGCTTTCCCAAGCAGAGAAGAAACACGCCGTGAGCGCGGCGGCTCGCTGGCGCCTTTTAGGTGTATAAAAGCGGACTGGCACTCTTGTTTCACCACATTCGTGGTTGGAAGGGGGAAGGTGAGACCAAACTTGACGTGTAGGCGCACTTCTCTAGTCGAGATGTGGCCGACAAATTTTCCATGTCGATCGAGATGGCGTGAAAAGCATTACGTTGCTCGGTTCCTTTCGAACGCGAAAATATGCTCAGCAGCTTGCCAGTGTGAAGCGGCTGTGGCTGGGCTTGCCCGTTCTTACGCTGCTAACGGAGCTGTGCGCTTCATTCTTCTCGCGATGCGAGAGAACCGCAGCCTGCGCGGCAAGGAGCTTTTCTGTTCATCAACGACCTTGTAGTGACGCTTGTCAGCCAGGCTGAGCACTCTATGCGCGCAGCTTTTGGTAACCTCGTATCTTTTCTTTCGTCGGGGCAAAGTATCTCGTTGCTGCTGTTGCTAGCGAAATGTGACAGGTGGGAGCTCCGGCTGCATGAAGTCTTCTACGCCAAGACATTCAGAGCCACGCAAGCTGAGGGACGGGAGAGAAGCATGCAGGACCGCCTCGTCGCGCACCTTGCTCAGGGACGCCGTATCTCTGCGGGCTCTTAGTCATCTGCGAGGAGCTCATTCGCCGCTTTCCACAAGCAGAGAAGAAACACGCCGGAGCGCGGCGGCTCGCTGGCGCCTTTTAGGTCGTATATAAAAGGGACTGGCACTCTTGTTTCACCACATTCGTGGTTGGAAGGGGGGAAGGTGAGACCAAACTTGACGTGTAGGCGCACTTCTCTAGTCGAGATGTGGCCGACAAATTTTCCATGTCGATCGAGATGGCGGTGAAAAGCATTACGTTGCTGCAGGTTCCTTTTCGAACGGCGAAAATTGCTCAGCAGCTTGCAGTGTGAAGCGGCTGTGGCTGGGCTTGCCGTTCTTACCGCTGCTAACAGGAGCTGTGCGCTTCATTCTTCTCGCGATGCCGAGAGAACCGCAGCCCTGCGCGGCAAGGAGCTTTTTGTTCATCAACGACTTGTAGTGAACGCTTGTCAGCCAGCTGAGCACTCTATGCGCGCAGCTTTTGGTAACTCGTATCTTTTCTTTCGCTAGGGCAAAGTATCTCGTTGCTGCTGTCGCTGAGCGAAATGTGACAGGTGTGGAGTCCGGCTGCATGAAGTCCTTCTACGCCAAGACATTGCAGGTAGCACGCAAGCTGAGGGACGGGAGAGAAGCATGCAGGACCGCCTCGTCGCGCACCTTGTCAGGGACGCCGTATCTCTGCGGGCTCTTAGTCATCTGCGAGGAGCTCATTCGCCGCTTTCCCAAGCAGAGAAGAACACGCGGAGCGCGGCGGCTCGCTGGCGCCTTTTAGGTCGTATATAAAAGTAGGTCGTATATAAAAGAGGACTGGCACTCTTGTTTCACCACATTCGTGGTTGGAAGGGGGGAAGGTGAGACCAAACTTGACGTGTAGGCGCATGTCTTAGTTTAGGGCAAATCTGGGAGAAAACCTCTAAAGGAAGCTTCTTCTGGAGATCAAACCTACACGGCCTCTCTCTTTAGCTGGTTCGGGAATGATTCTTCGGAGAGAAGTGGAAAGAACCTGTTTATTTAACAGGCACAGCCTCCCCCCCCAGTACACAAAATGAACAATACCAGATGATAAACTTTTTCACAGCTCTGAAAAAGAGATGACAAATGCAGCGAGTCTCTCTTGGGGGTGGTCGCCCTGTTGTCACTCTTTCTGGTGTTGGGGATGGCTGTTGTTGGCCACATGGTGTTCTTAGGTCCCAGTCCGGAGCAGGTCTTAGTAGTTACAAGAAAAAGGAAAAAAAAGGAAAAAAACAAAGCAAGAGTGAAGCGAAGCAGGAGTAGGAGCAAAAGCAGCAGCCAGAGCTAGAGTCAAGGAGAAAAGAGAGTAGTAAAAAACAACAGCCACAGTATGTACTGCCCCGTCTCTGTGTCTCGCTAGTCGTGGGGGGAAGCAGGCTGATAACAGAACCAAAATAAAACATTTGTCTTTCAGAGCCCGTCTCACAGGCACAGAAGATAATATCCAACATAGTAGAACACACATAAATGGGGATACAAACATCACCCTAGGACATTCCACCCCTTATCCTCATATTATACTACTACATATCATACATTTTAAAACTTCTATCTGTCACTTGCTCAGACTTTCGACACTTACATGTTTCTTTCTCCATTTTTTCATTTGTCCAGACCTTCGACACTTACACATTTTCTAACAAATATTGATCATCTTCACCTCACAATTAGATTTCCCTGAGGTACATATCGTGTTGATCCATCTCTTTGCATTACTCACCAGGTGCAACCTGGTCCTTGAGCAAAGACAACTCCGTGGATGGGTTTGTCTGTACTCGAGGCAGACTTGATCTACACCGTCTTCCCTAATAAACCTCTGACATGCACCACTGGGACTTTATCTCTGTCTGTTGTATTCAAGGACTTAGACTGGGCAGGACCTGTTCGGTTGGTGGAACCTCGAGTGTTAATTAACTAAGTGGCCTTTGTTAGATGCTGCTCTCAATTTTTGAAAGATCTTCTACCTAAGGCCTTCAGTTGGGTTTTTAGTAATCTGTTGTATTTTTCTACTTTACCTGTAGCTGGTGCATGGTAGGGAATATGATACACCTACTTGATGCTATGTTTCTTAGTCTAGGTGTTGATAAGACTGTTCTTAAAATGAGTCCCATTGTTTGACTCAATTCTCTCAGGGGTACCATGCCTCTAAAGGACCTGTTTTTCAAGGCCCAGGATGGTGTTCTGGGCAGTGGCATGAGACGTAGGGTAGGTCTCTAACCATCCTGTGGTGGCTTTTACTATTGTGAGCACGTAGTGCTTGCCTTGACGTGTTTGGGGCAGTGTGATGTAGTCAACCTGTTAGGCCTCCCTATACTTATATTTGGACTATCGCCCCTTATACCAGAGGGGTTTTACCCTTTTGGCTTGTTTGATGGCAGCACATGTCTCACAGTCGTGGATAACCTGAGAAATGTTATCCATGGTTAAATTTACTCCTCGGTCTCGAGCCTACTTATAGGTGGTATCTCTACCCTGATGGCCTGAGGCATCATGGGCCCATCGAGTTAGGAACAACTCTCCCTTGTGTTCCCAGTCTAGATCTATCTTGGACACCTTTATCTTTGTAGCTTGATCTACCTGATTGTTGTTTTGGTGCTCTTCATTAGCTTTACTTTTGGGGACATGGGCATCTACATGGCGGACCTTCATAGGTAGCCTCCTTACTCTGGTAGCGATGTCTTTCCACTCTTTAGCAGTCCAAATTGGTTTTCTTCTATGTTGCCAGTGAGCCTTTTTTCACCTCTCCAGCCATCCCCACAGAGCATTGGCTACTATCCATGAATCAGTGTAGAGGTAGAGCTTTGGCTACCTCTCTCTTTCAGCAATGTCTAGGGCCAGTTGAACGGTTTTGAGCTCTGTAAGTTGGCTTGACCCACCTTCTCCTTCAATGGCCTCTGTGACTTGTCGTGTGGGGCTCCAGACAGCTGTTTTCCACTTCTGGTTCATCCTTACAATACGACAGGAACTGTCAGTGAAAAGAGCATAGTGTGTTTCCTCTGGGGTAGTTGGTTATATGGAGGAGTTTCTTGAGCCCGTGTCACTGGCTCTTCTTCTTCATCTCTGACATCAAAATTCTCACTTTCGGGCCAATTTGTAATTGCCTCCAGAATCCCAGGGCGATTTAGTTTACTTATACGGGCGCGCTGTGTGAGAAGAGTAATCCACTTGCTCCATGTAGCACTGGTGGCATGGTGGGTAGAAGGAACCTTGTCTTTGAACATCCACTCTAGTACTGGTAGTCGGGGTGCCAGAAGGAGTTGCACTTCTGTACTAATCACTTCTGAGGTAGCTTGGACTCCTTCGTAAGTAGCTAAGATTTCTTTTTCTGTTGGAGTGTAGTTGGATTCAGACCCTCTGTAGTCTCGACTCTAAAATCTTAATGGTCGACCTCGAGTCTTTCCAGGTACCTTTTGCCAAAGGCTCCAGGACAGACCATGGCTCCCGGCTGTAGAGTAGAGCACATTCTTTACCTCTGGTCCTGTCCTGACTGGGCCAAGGGCCACCGCATGAGCGATCTCCTGTTTAATCTGGGTAAAAGCTTGTTGCTGTTCAGGGCCCCAGTGGAAATCGTTTTCTTCTTGCGGGTGACCAGGTAAAGAGGGCTTACGATTTGACTGTACTCAGGAATGTGCATTCTCTAAAAACTTATGGCGCCTAGGAAAGCTTGTGTCTCCTTCTTATTGGTTGGTGGAGACATAGCTGTAATCTTATTGATGACATCCGTAGGAATCTGACGCTGTCCATCTTGCCACTTTACTCTTAGGAACTGAATCTCATGAGCTGGTCCCTTGACTTTACTCTTTTTGATGGCGAAACTAGCTTTCAGGAGGATTTGGATAATTTTTTCTCCTTTCTCAAACACTTCTACTGTCGTGTTCCCCCACACAATGATGTCATCGATATACTGTAGATGTTCTGGAGCCTCACCCTTTTCTAGTGCAGTCTGGATCAGTCCATGGCAGATGGTGGGACTGTGCTTCCACCCCTGGGGCAGTCGATTCTAAGTATACTGCACTCCCCTCCACGTGAAAGCAAACTGAGGCCTGTATTCTGTTGTCAGAGGAATGGAGAAAAATGCATTTGCAATGTCAATAGTGGCATACCACTTCGCTGCCTTGGACTCCAGCTCGTACTGGAGCTCTAATATGTCTGGCACAGCAGCACTCAGCGGTGGAGTCACTTCATTTAATGCACGGTAGTCCACCGTCAATCTCCATTCTCTTTCAGATTTGCGCACAGGCCAGATGGGGCTGTTGAAGGGTGAGTGGGTTTTGCTGACTACCCCTTGGCTCTCCAGTTCTCGGATCATCTTATGGATGGGAATCACAGTATCTCGAGTTGTTCTGTACTGTCGACGATGCACTATGGAAGTAGCAATTGGTACCTGTTGCTCTTCTTCCTTCAGAAGTCCTACTGTAGATGGATTTTCAGACAGTCTAGGCAAAGTGTTCAGTTGTTGGATGCTCTCTGTCACTACAGCCGTTATCCCAAATGCTCACTTGAGTCCTTTTGGGTTTTTGAAATACCCACTTCGAAGATAATTTATGCCCAAAATACATGGGGCCTCTGGGCCAGTCACAATAGGGTGTTTCTTCTACTCATTTCTAGTCAAGCTCACATCAGCTTCCACCAAAGTGAAATCCTGTGATCCCTCTGTCACACCAGCAATAGAAACAGATTCTGTCCCCACATGTCTTGATGGGATTAATGTGCACTGCGCACCAGTGTCAACTAAAGCTGTATACTCTCGTGGTTCCGATGTGCCAGGCCAACGAATCTACACGGTCCAGAAAACACGGTTTTCCTTAGCCTCTACCTGGCTAGAGGCAGGGCCCCTCTAAGCCTGGTTATCCTTCTTTCCTTGGGTATATGTTCTGGAGGTTCTTTCAAGGGGATCGGACATGTCATCATTATCATCATACTTGGCAGTTTGGCTACGGGCAACTGGAGCTGCTTTCCTTTTGGTGGAACTTCCTCTCTGATCCTTGTCTTCCTTCAATTCACGCACCCGTTGGGCCAGAGCAGCAGTTGGTTTTCCATCCTATCTCCTCATGTTTTCTCCACAATCACGCAGGAAGAACCACAGCTCAGCTCGTGGGGTGTATTTTTTCTCTCTATATGGGGAACGTCTGTGTTGGGTACCAGAGCCTCTGATCTGTACTGCTGAGATTTGGAGAAGGTCTTCTTTAATCTCTTCTCTGAGCTTCTTATGATTTTCTTCTATCTTGTCCTCTAATTTTTGCAGACGTGTTTCCACCGCTGCAATTCTGGCATGTGTTGGGCCATGCACAGCATCTGTATAAGCTCGAGCTTCTTTGCCATATCTAGCACAGTCTCATTCCTATCATCCCTCTTCATTATGGCTAAAGCAGAGGCATATTCTTGTGGCCCAAGTCGTACCAGTTTTCGCCACATCACAGACGTGCATGGTACCATGTCTGGATTCCTAGTTGTTATGTCATCTGAGAAGATAATCTCTGTCACT
Organism: Sitta carolinensis; assembly: GCA_032173965.1. NCBI lineage: Eukaryota > Metazoa > Chordata > Aves > Passeriformes > Sittidae > Sitta > Sitta carolinensis. The sequence goes on along the minus strand of JAVUNC010000079.1, from coordinate 32,091 downwards.
GCCATTTCTCTCAGGCGTTGTATCTCTTGTTCTATGGTTTTCCACTGTGTTTGCTGCATATAAAGATCGTCTGCACAGAGGTATCTTTGTGCTACACTTTCCAAGACCCGTGCCCAGAGGCTGTGAGGGTTAACTCCCCTCACATTCCTGGTCGATGACAGGTTTCATGTGACAGGGATCCCAAATGCCTCGCTTCGTGCCATCCAGAATTGTAGCCTACCTGCAGCATCCAAAGAGGGAAAAACCCAAATAATTATAGATTCTTTCAGGTCGCGAGTGTAGTCCTTCGTAGGCCCCGAAGGTCCTTCAGGGAAAAGGACTCAATATTGGCTTCTATCTGGACTTGTTGTTTTGACTCTTGATTTTATGTCAGGAGGTGTTAGGGTCCTTCCCCTGCATCACATCATCTCATCTTCCATGGTCGATCGGTCTGTCTGTGCACTTCCCACTTCGAGTGTGTAGCACCAGCCATTGGTGAGGCTTATTATTGCTGTAGCGTTGCCTTGGCTCACTATCGGTTGGCTGTTGGCTTCGAGCCCAGGGGGGTTTGCTGTAGCCTGAGTGCCGGGTTTAACTGTTGTTTATCCCCCTGTCCCCCTTTCCCTCTGTCATGCTGTCCTACAGTAATCTAGTAGTGTGCGATAAGCATCCCAGGGCCCACTCACTGTAAGATCTTTTCTCCTTGGGATCATCATGGTACTCTCTTTGGGTTTTTTCCCTCCTCAGCTGGGTTCTGAATTTGTTCAGGGAAAGTCCAGGCTATAGGGGCAGAGAATTCCTTCGGATTTGGCCTATATCCTCCCATTCCCACACCACTCAGGATTTTCCACACCTGGGTTATCCTGGGTCAGGGGTCTCATCAGCCCGCTAGAATCTCAGCCCTATTCTAGAGAAGCTGTGGACGTATAATGGAAGTTTCTAGATTAAAGACCAGAAGATAGTCTCTTAACTTTCAGGGGAAATTGAATTTCTCAAACATGATGTGACAACTCAGGGAGAAAAGGAAGCAAGACGAAAAGCCTCCCCTCTCCCCCCAATAACAATCTGGGTAAATAACCATAGCCATGAACATCCATACCTGGAACAGCCCCAGCAGATTTATAACTTTTACAAATCCCCACCACCAAGCCAGCAGTAGGTATTCTGGTCACTGCCTCTGTTGAAAAAACTACTATTAGGGCAATATTTGAACTATTTGAGGATAAGCAAATAACCTAGGGCTTAGAAGTATTTGATCTCAAAAAACCCTAGGGCCAAAAATACAGGCAAGCCTCCCCCCAAGAGACATTAAATTGAAGCACATGACTATTAATGCTTTATACCACCCCCAAAGTAGTAAAACCAAAATATACTCAAAACGGGTTTTTCCACTCCTCTCGAGCCTCGCGTTGGCGCCAAATTTTTTGTCTAGTTTAGGGCAAATCTGGAAAAAACCCTCTATGGAAGCTTCTTCGAGATCAAACCACACGGTCTCTCCTCACGGTTCGGGAATGATTCTTCGGAGAGAAGTGGAAAGAACCTGTTTATTTAACAGGACAGCCTCCCCCCCCCGATACACAAAATTGAACAAACCAGATGATAACACTTTTCACAGCTCAAAAAAGAGAATGACAAATGCAGCGACTCTCTTGGGGGGTGGTCGCCCTGTTGTCACTCTTTCGGGTGTTGGGGATGGCTTGCTGCCACAAGGTGTTCTCAGGTCCCAGCCCGGGAGCAGGCCCTTAGAGTTACAAGAAAAGGAAAAAAAAAGAAAAAAACAAGCAAGAGTGAAGCGAAGCGGAGCAGGAGCAAAAGCAGCAGCCAGAGCTAGAGTCAAGGAGAAAAGAGATAGTAAAAAAAACAGCCACAGTATGTACTGCCCCGTCTCTTGTCTCCCCAGTCGGGGGGAAGCAGGGATAACAGAACAAAATAAAACATTTGTCTTTGGGAGCCCTCCAAGGCACAGAACATAACATCCAACTAGAAAGAACACAATAAATTGGGATACAAAATCACCCTGGGACAGCGCACTTCTCTAGTCGAGATGTGGCCGACAAATTTTCCATGTCGATCGAGATGGCGTGAAAAGCATTACGTTGCTGCAGGTTCCTTTTCCGAACGGGCGAAACCATGCTCAGCAGCTTGCCAGTGTGATGCGGCTGTGGCTGGGCTTGCCCGTTCTTACCGCTGCAAACAGGAGCTGTGCCGCTTCATTCTTCTCGCGATCCCCGAGAGAACCGCAGCCCTGCCGCGGCAAGGAGCTTTTCTGTTCATCAACGACCTTGTAGTGCACGCTTGTCAGCACGGGCTGAGCACTCTACGCGCGCAGCTTTTGGTAAACTCGTACCCTTTCTTTCCTGGGGGAAAAGTATTTCTTGCTGCTGTGCTAGCGAAATGTGCAGGGGGGCTCCGGCTGCAGAAGTCCTTCTACCCCCAAAACCCATTGAAAGGAGCCACGCAAGCTGGGGGACGGGAAGAAAGCATGCAGGCCCCCCTCGTGCGCACCTTTTCAGGACGCCGTATCTCTGCGGGCTTTATCATCTGCGAGGGCTCATTCGCCGTTTTTCCACAACAGAGAAAAACACGCATGAGCGCGGCGCTCGCTGGCGCCTTTTAGGTCGTATAAAAAGGGACTGGCACTCTTGTTTCACCAAAATTCGTGGTTGGAAGGGGGAAGGTGAGACAAATTTGACGTTAGGCGCACTTCTCTAGTCGAATGTGGCCGACAAATTTTTCCATGTCATCGAGATGGCGTAAAACATTACGTTGCTGCAGGTTCCTTTTCCGAACGGCGAAAAATGCTCAGCAGCTTGCCAGTGTGAGCGGCTGTGGCTGGGTTGCCCGTTCTTCCCGCTGCTAACAGGACGTGCCGCTCATTTTCTCCATGCGAGAGAACCGCAGCCCTGCCGCGGCAAGGAGCTTTTCTGTTCATCAACGACCTTGTAGTGACGCTTGTCAGCCAGCTGAGACTCTTCGCGCGCAGCTTTTGGAAACCCTCGTATCTTTTTCTTTCGCTGAGGGCAAAGTATTTCCTTTGCTGCCTGTCGCTGAGCGAAATGTGACAGGTGTGGAGCCCCCGGCTGCATGAAGCCTTCATGCCAAACATTGCAAGGAGCCACGCAAAGCTGAGGGACGGGAGAGAAGCATGCAGGACCCGCTCGTCGCGCACCTTGCTCAGGACGCCGTATCTCTGCGGGCTCTTGTCATCTGCGAGGAGCTCATTCGCCGCATTTCCTCAAGCAGAGAAGAAACACGCCGATGAGCGCGGCGGCTCGCTGGCGCTTTAGGTCGTATATAAAAGGGACTGGCACTTTTGTTTCACCACATTCGTGGTTGGAAGGGGGGAAGGTGAGACCAAACTTGACGTGTAGGCGCACTTCTCTGTCGAGATGTGGCCGACAATTTTCCATGTCGATCGAGATGGCGTGAAAACATTACGTTGCTGCAGGTTCCTTTTCCGAACGGCGAAAATGCTCAGCAGCTTGCCAGTTGAGGGGCTGTGGCTGGCTTCCCCGTTTTTTACCGCGCTAACAGGAGCTGTGCCGCTTCATTCTTCTCGCGATGCCGAGAGAACCGCAGCCCTGCCGCGGCAAGGAGCTTTTCTGTTCACAACGACCTTGTAGTGCACGCTTGTCAGCACAGGCTGAGCACTCTAGCGCGCAGCTTTTGGAAACCCTCGTACCCTTTTTCTTCGTAGGGCAAGTACTCTGTTCTCTGTTGCTAGCGAAATGTGACAGGGGGAGCTCGGCTGCATGAAGCCCTTCTACTGCCAACACTTGCAAGAGCCACGAAAAAGCTGAGGGAGGGGAAGAAGCATGCAGGACCCGCCTCGTCGCGCACCTTGCTCAGGACGCCGTATCTCTGCGGGCTCTTAGTCATCTGCGAGGAGCTCATTCGCCGCATTTCCTCAAGCAGAGAAGAAACACGCCGAAGCGCGGCGGCTCGCTGGCGCCTTTAGGTCGTATAAAAAAGGGGACTGGCACTCTTGTTTCACCACTTTCGTGGTTGGAAGGGGGGAGGTGAGACCAAACTTGACGTGTAGGCGCACTTCTCTAGTCGAGATGGGGCCGACAAATTTTCCATGTCGATCGAGATGGCGTGAAAACATTACGTTGCTGCGGGTTTTCTTTTCCGAACTGCAAAAATATGCTCAGCAGCTTGCCAGTGTGACGCGGCTGTGGCTGTGCTGCCGTTCTTACCGCTGCTAACAGGAGGTTTGCCGCTTCATTCTTCTCGCGATGCCGAGAGAACCGCAGCCCTGCCGCGGCAAGGAGCTTTTCTGTTCATCAACGACCTTGTAGTGCACGCTTGTCAGCACAGGCTGGCACTCTACGCGCGCAGCTTTTGGTAACCTCGTATCTTTTTCTTTCGCTGAGGGCAAAGTATTTTCCGTTGCTGTGTGCTGAGCGAAATGTGACAGGGGGAGCTCCGGCTGCATGAAGTCCTTCTACGCCAAACATTGAAAGGAGCCACGCAAGCTGAGGGACGGGGAGAAGCATGCAGGACCGCCTCGTCGCGCACCTTCTCAGGGAGCCGTATCTCTGCGGGCTCTTATCATCTGCGAGGAGCTCATTCGCCGCTTTCCTCAAGCAGAGAAGAAACACGCCGGAGCGCGGCGGCTCGCTGGCGCCTTTTAGGTCGTATATAAAGGGACTGGCACTTTTGTTTCACCACATTCGTGGTTGGAAGGGGGGAAGTGAGACCAAACTTGACGTGTAGGCGCACTTCTCTAGTCAGTGGGGCCGACAAATTTTCCATGTCCCCGTTTGATGGCGTAAAAAGGCATTACGTTGCTGCAGGTTCCTTTTCCGAACGGCGAAAAATGCTCGGGCAGCTGCCGTGTGAGCGGCTGTGGCTGGGCTTGCCCTTCTTACCGCTGCTAACAGGAGCTGTGTTCCCTTTTCATTCTTCTCGCGATGCCGAGAGAACCGCAGCCCTCCCGCGGAAAGGGGAGCTTTTTTGTTCATAAACCCGACCTTGTAGTGCAACGCTTGTCAGCACAGGCTGAGACTTCTATGCGCGCAGCTTTTGGTAACCTCGTATCTTTTTTCTTTCGCTGAGGGCAAAGTATTTCGTTGCTGCTGTCGCTGAGCGAAAGTGACAGGTGTGGAGCTCCGGCTGCATGAAGTCCTTCTACTGCAACACATTGCAAGCAGCCACGCAAAGCTGAGGGACGGGAGAGAAGCATGCAGGACCCGCCTCGTCGCGCACCTTCCCTCAGGGACGCCGTATCTCTGCGGGCTCTTAGTTCATCTGGGGAGGAGCTCATTCGCCGCATTTCCTCAAGCAGAGAAGAAACACGCCCAGAGCGCGGCGGCTCGCTGGCGCCTTTTAGGGCGTATATAAAAGCGGACTGGCACTCTTGTTTCACCACATTCGTGGTTGGAAGGGGGGAAGGTGAGACCAAACTTGACGTGTAGGCGCACTTCTCTAGTCGAGATGTGGCCGACAAATTTTCCATGACGATCGAGATGGCGTGAAAAGCATTACGTTGCTGCAGGTTCCTTTTCCGAACTGCGAAAAATGCTCAGCAGCTTGCCAGTGTGACGCGGCTGTGGCTGGGCTTGCCCGTTTTTTACCGCTGCTAACAGGGGCTGTGCCGCTTCATTCTTTTTCGCATGCCGAGAGAACCCCAGCCCTGCCGCGGCAAGGAGCTTTTTGTTCATCAACGACCCTTTTAGTGCACGCTGTCAGCACAGGCTGAAACACCTATGCGCGCAGCTTTTGGAACCTCGGTTCCTTATTCTTTCGCTCAGCAAGGTGCGCGAGAGGGGGTCTGCTTGCTTCTCCCCCGTCGCAGCTTTGGTGGCTGCTTGCAATTTTGTTGGCAGTAGAGGACTTCATGCAGCGGAGCTCCCCCTTTGTCAATTTCGTGCGGGCAGCAGCAAGGAAATACTTTGCCTAGCGAAAAAAAAAAGATAGAGTTTACCAAAAGCTGCGCGCATAGAGTTCAGCTTGGGCTGACTTTTTTTGCGACTACAAGGTCGTTGATGAAGAAAAGTCCTTCCCGCGGCAGGGCTGCGGTTCTCTGGGGCATCGCGGAAGAAGATGAAGGCCCCAAGTCCTGTAGAGCGTTGAATGGGCCCAAGCCCAGCCACAGCCTTTCACCTGGCAAGTTTGCCTGAGCATTTTTGGTTCGGAAAAGGAACCGCAGCACGTAATGCTTTTCACGCCACCGTTTCGACATGGAAATTTGCGGCCACATCTCACTAGAGAAGTGCGCCTACCCCGTCAAGTTTGGTCTCACCTTCCCCCTTCCAAACACGAATGGGGTTTGAACAAGAGTGCCTTCTTTTATATACGACCTAAAAGGCGCCGGCGAGCCGCGCGCTCTCGCCGTGTTTTTTCTCTGCTTGGGAAAAAGCGGCGAATGAGTTTCCTCGCAGATAAATAAGCCCGCAGAGAACGGCGTCCTGAGCAAGGTGCGCGCCGAGGCGGGTCCTGCATGATTCTCTCCCGTCCTCAGCTTGCGTGGCTACCTACAAAAAATGTCTTGGGCGTTAGAAGGACTTCATGCAGCGGAGCTCCACACCTGTCACATTTCGCTCAGCGACAGCAGCAAACGGAGATACTTTGCCCTAGCGATTTAAGAAAAAAGATACGAGGTTACCAAAAGTGCGCGCATAGAGTGTCGCTTGCGCTGACAGGTTCACTGCAGGTCGTGATGAACAGAAAAAGCTCCTTGGCCTCGGCCAGAGCTGAGGTTCACTCGGCATCTCGCAAGAGAAGAATGAAGGGCACTGTTCTTTGTTAGCAGCGGTGAGGTAAGAAGGGCAAGCCAGCCACAGACGCTTACCTGGCAAGTGCTGAGCATATTTTCGCAGTTCGGAAAGGAGACGCGAAGCAACGTAATGCTTTTCACGCCATTCTCGATCGACATGGAAAAATGTGTTCGGCACATCTGACTAGAGAAGTGCGCCTAAGTCAAGTTTGGATCTCACCTTTCCCCCCTTCAACCACAATGTGGTGATGTGAAATGAAAACAAGAGTGCAGTTCTTTTATTATACGACCTATAAAGGCGCAGCGAGCCCGCCCGCCTCGCTCTCGGGTCGTTTCTTCTCTGACTTTGAGGAAGCGGCGAATAGAGCTCCTCGCATGATGAACTAAGAGCCGCAGAGATAGAGATACGGCGTCCCTGAGTAAGGGTGCGCCGACGAGGCGGGTCCTGCATGCTTCCTCTCCCGTCCTCAGCTTGCGTGGCTACCTGCAATGTCTTGGGCTAGACAGGACTTCATGGCAGACGGAGCTCCACACTGTCTACATTTCGCTCGCGACAGCAGCAACGGAAATTACTTTGCCTCAGCGAAAGAAAAAAAGAGATACTGAAGGTTAACAAAAGCTGCGCGCCGTAGAGTGCTCCAGCTGGTGCTGGACAAGCGTTGCACTAAGAAGGTCGTTGATGAACAGAAAGCTCCTTGCCGCGGCAGGCTGCGGTTCTCTCGGCATCGCAGAGATGAATGAAGCGGCACAGCTCCTGTTAGCAATGGTAAGAACTGGGCAAGCCAGACACAGCGCTTCCACTGGCAAGCTGCTGAGCATGGTTTGACCGTTCGGAAAAGGAACCTGCAGCAACGTAATGCTTTTTCACGCCATCTCGATCGACATGAAATTTGTCGGCCAAAGCTCGACTAGTGAAGTGCGCATACACGTCAAGTTTTGGTCTCACCTTCCCCCTTCAACACGAACTGTGGTGCGAAACAAGAGTGCCAGTCCGCTTGTATACTACGACCTAAAAGGACTGCCAGCGAGCCGCCGCGCTCCACGCGGGGTGTTTCTTCTCTGCTTGTGGAAAAGCGCGCGATGAGCTCCTCGCAGTATGACTAAGAGCCCCCGCAGAGATACGGCGTCCTGAGTAAGGTGCGCGACGACGGCGGGTCATGCATGCTTCTCTCCCGTCTCACAGCTTTGCGTGGCTGCTTGCATGTGTTGGCAGTACAAGGACTTCATGCAGCCGGAGCTCAACCTGTCACATTTCGTGAGCACAGGGAGCAACAGCGTTACTTAGCCCTGAGGCGAAAGAATAAGGATACGATGTTACCAAAAGCTTGCGCGCCATAGAGTGCTCAGCCTGTGCTGGACAAGCGGTGCACTACGAAGGTCGGTGATGAACAGAAAAGCCTCCTTGCGCCTGGGCCAGGGCAGCGGTTCTCTCGGCATCTCGAGAAGAATGAGCGGCCAGCTCTGTTCGCAGCGGTAAGATTACGGGCAGCCGCCACAGCCGGCATCACACCTGGCCAGCTGCTGAGCATGGTTTCGCCGTTCGGAAAGGAACCTGCACGAACGAATGTTTTTCACGCCATCTCTGTATCGACATGGAAATTTGTCGGCCACATCTGACTAGAGAAGTGCGCCTACACGTCAAAGTTTGTCTCACCTTCCCCTTCCAACCACGAATGTTGGTGAAATGTGACCAAAAAGGCCAGTCCTTCTTTTATATACGACCTAAAAGGCGCCAGCGAGCGCCGCGCTTCTCGGCGTGTTTCTTCTCTGCTTGGGAGGAAAATGCGGCGAATGAGCATGAGCTCCTCGCAGATGGACCTAAGAGCCCTCGAGATACGCGTCCCTGAGCAAGGTGCGCGTACGAGGGCGGGTCCTGCATGCTTCTCTCCGTCCCTCAGCTTGCGTGGGCTACCTGCAATGTCTTGGGCGTAGAAGGACTTCATGCAGCCGGAGCTCCACACCTGTCACATTTTCGCTCAGCGACAGGCCGCAACGGAAATACTTTGCCCTCAGCGATAGAAAAAAAGATTCGAGGTTACCCAAAAAGCTGCGCGCGTAGAGTTGCTCAGCCTTGTGCTGAACAATGCGTGCACTACAAGGTTTCGTTGATGAACAGAAAAGCTCCTTGCCGCGGCAGGCTGCGGGTTTCTCTCGGCATCGCAGAGGAAGAATGAGCGGCACAGCTTCCTGTTAGCATCTGGGTAAGAACGGCAAGCCCGCCACAGTCCGCATCACACTGCAGCTGCTGAGCATGGTTTCGCCGTTCGGAAAAGAACCTGGCAACGTAATGTTTTTCACGCCATCTCGATTCGACATGGAATATTTGTCGGCCACCATCTAGATAGAGAGTGCGCCTACACGTCAAGTTTTGGTCTCACATTCCTACCCTTCCAACCACGAATTGTTGTGGTGAAACAAGAGTGCCAGTCCGCTTTTATATACGACCTAAAAGGTGCTCAGTCGAGGCCGCCGGCTCATGGCGTGTTCTTCTCTGCTTGTGGAAAGCGGCGAATGAGCCTCCTCGCAGATGACTAAGAGGGCCCCGCAGAGATACGGCGTCCCTGAGGTTAAGATTGTGCGCGACGAGGCGGTGTATGGGTGTTTTTAGTTTAAGGGAAGGGGGTCCGCATGCTTCTCTCCCGTCCCTCAGCTTGCGGGGCTACCTGCAATTGTCTTGGGCGTGTAGACTGGAACTCTCATGCAGCGGCGCTCCACACCTGTCACATTTCGCTCAGCGACAGCAGCACGGAAATCCTTTGCCCTCAGCGAAAGAATTAAGGATACGAGGTTACCAAAAGCTGCGGGTAGATGTTGCTCAGCCTGTGCTGCAAGCGTTGCACTACAGGTCGTTGATGAACAGAAAGCTCCTTTGCCGCGGCAGGGCTGCGGTTCTTCGGCATCGCGAGAAGAATGAAGCGGCAAAGCTCTGTTAGCAGCCGGTTTAAGAACTGGCAAGCCCAGCACAGACGCTTCACATGGCAAGTGCTGAGCATATTTTCGCAGGTTCGGAAAAGGAACGCGAAGCAACGTTTAATGCTTTCCAGCCATCTCATCGACATGGAAATTGTCGGCCACATCTCGATAGGAGAAGTTCGCCTACACGTCAAGGTTTGTGTCTCACCTTCCCTCTTTCCAACCACGAAGTGTGAAACAAGAGTGCCGGTCCGCTTTTTATATACGACCTAAAAGTCGCCAGGAGCCGCGCGCTCACGGCGTGTTTCTTCTCTGCTTGTGGAAAAGCGTGCGAATGAGCTCCTCGCAGATGACTAGAGCCGACAGGAGATACGGCGTCCCTCGAGTCAGGTGCGGACGCAAGGCGGGGTCCTCATGCTTGCTCCGTCCCCTCAGCTTTGCGTGGGCTGCTTGGCAATGTGGTTTGGCTAGTAGAAGGACTTCATGCAGCGGAGTCCTCTCCTGTCACATTTCGCTGAGCAACAGCAGCAACAGAGTTACTTAGCCTGAGCGAAAGAATAAGATACGAGGTTACCAAAAGGCTGAGCGCTAGAGTGCTCAGCCTGTGCTGAACAAGCGATGACACTACAAGGTCGTTGATGACAGAAAGCTCTTTAGCCTCTGGCCTGGGCTGCTGTTTCTTCGGCAAGCGAGAAGAATGAAGCGGCTCGCTCCTGTTTAGCAGCATGGTTAAGAAAAAGGGCAAGCCCAGCACTGCCGCATTCACACTGGCAAGCTGCTGAGCATGGTTTCGCCGTTCCGGTAAAGGAACACTGCTAGCAACGTAATGCATTTCACGCCATCACGATCGACATGGAAAAATTTGTCTGCAACATCTCTCCTCTTTCTTTTTATGACTAGAGAGTCGCGCTGTCTCCTAGGGTGATGTTTGTATCCCATTTATGTGATGTTCTACTATGTTGGATGTTATGTTCTGTCGCGCTGTGAGCGGGGCTCTGAACGGACAATGTTTTATTTTGGTTCTGTTATCAGCTGCTCCCCCTACGACTGGCGGAGACACAGAGACGGGGCCAGGTACATAGTAGGGCATTACATCTGTGGCTGTTGTTTTTTATCTCTCTCTTTTCTCCTTGGACTCTAGCTCTGGCTTGCTGCTTGTTTGCTCTGCTCTGCTTCGCTTCACTCTTGCTTTTTTTTTTCCTTTTTTTCCTTTTTCTTGTAACTACTAAGGCCTGCTCCGGAAACTGGACCTCGAGAACACCTTGTGGCCAGCAAAGGCCATCCCAACACAGAAGAGTGACAACAGGGCGACCACCCAAGAGAGACTCGCTGCATTTGTAAACTCTTTTTCAGAGCTGTGGAAAAAGTGTTATCATCTGGTATTGTTTCATTTTGGTACTGGGGGGGGGAGGTCTGTGCCTGTTAAATAATCAGGTTCTTTCCATTCTCTCGATGAATCATCCCGACGGCTGAGGAGAGAGGCCGTGTGTGGGGTTTGATCTCAAGAAGAAGTTCCTTTAGAGGTTTTCTCCCAGAATTGCCCTAAACTAGGACAAATTTGGCGCCCAACGCGAGGCTCGGAGAGAGTGGAAAAAACCCTGTTGTGAGTATATTTTGGTTGTTACTACTTGGTGGTGGTATAAGCATTTAATCTTCATGTGCATTTCAATTTATAATGTCTTTGGGTGTGAAGGCTTGCGTGTATTTCTGGTCCCTAGGGTTTTTTTGAGATCGATAATATTCTATGGTCCTAGTTTGCTATTTGCTTATCCTCAAATAGTTCTACTATTGTCTAATACGTAGTTTTTACACAGAGGGCAGTGACCAGAATAGCCATACTGCTGGGCTTGGTGGTGGGTGATTTGTAAGAAGTTTATAAATCTGGCTGGGGGCTGTTCCAGGTGATGGATGGTTCATGGCTATGCGTTATTTTTCCAGAGTTTTTGTTTTATGGGAGGAATGTAGGGATGAGGTCTTTTCAGTCTTTGCTTTCTTCTTCTACTCTGAGTTTTGTCGACATCACTGTTTGAGAATATTCAATTTCCCTGCATGTTTAACGAGACTATCTTTTGGTCTTTAAATCTAGTAAGCTTCCATTATACAGTCCACCGCTTCTTAGAATGAGGCTGAGATTTCCTAGATGGGCTGCTGAGACCCTGACCAGAGGTAGACCAGGTGTGGACAATCCTGAGTGTGTGTTGGTATATGGGACGGATATAGGCCAAATCTGAAGAATTCTCTGCCCCTATAGCTGGGACTTTTCCCCATGAACAAATTCAGAAAAAACAGTGAGGTAGGGAAATACCTGAAAGGAGAGTACCATGATGATCTACGGACGAAAAAGATTCATGTTTTACAGTGAGCTGGGACCTGGCACTATGTTATCGCAATACTAGATACGTAGGACAGCAGACGAGGAAGGGGACAGGAGATAAATCAACAGTTATCCCGGTCACTCAGGCTACAGCAACACCATGGGCTCGATAGCCAACAGCCAACCAGATAGTGAGCCTAATGGGCAAAGCTACAGCAATATTACTAAGCCTCAAACCAATGGGCTGTTGCTACTAGCACTTCGAGTTTTGGGATTTTTGTGAGTGCCAGACAAGGAGTAGTCGATTCGACCAGTGGATGATGATGATGATGATGATGCAGGAGAGGACCCTCACCACCTCCTGACATAAAATCAGAGTCAAAACAACAAGTACCAGATCTAGAAGCCAATATTGAGTCCCTTTTCCCTGAAAGACCTTCGTTGGCCTACGGAAGATACACTCGACGACCTGCTGAATCTATAATTTGTTGGTTAGTCCGTTTTGGGATGGTGCAGGTGGAGGCTACAATTGTGATGGGCACTGAGATAAAGCGAGGCATTCTGGGATCCCTGTCACATGATCTGTCATCGACCAGGAATGGCTGAGGGGAGTTCACCCCTACAGCTTGGGCACGGGTCTTGGAAGTTGTAGCACAAGTTACCTTCTGTGCAGACGATCTTTATATGCAGCAAAAAACAGTGGAAACCATAGAACAAGAGATACACGCCCTTGAGACGAAATGGCTTAGTGACAGAGATTATCTTCATCAGAAAGACATAACAAAACTAGGTATCCAAGACTTGGTACCATGCACGTCTGTGATGTGGCGAAAACTTGTCGACTTGGGCCACAAAGAATATCCTTGCTTTAGCCATAATGATGAGGAGGGATGATAGGAATGGACTGTGCTTGATATGGCAAAGAGCTCCGGAGCTTATACAGCTGTGTGCATGGGCCCCAACACATGCCAGAATTTGCAGCGGTGGAAAACACGTCTGCAAATAGAGGACAGATAGAAGAAAATCATAAGAAGTCTCAGAGAAGAGATTAAAGAAGACCTTCTCCAAATCTCAGCAGTACAGATCAGATGGCTCTGGACCCAACACAGACGTTTCCCTTATAGAGAGAAAAATACACCCCACGAGGATGAGCTGTGGTTCTTCCTTCGTGATTGTGGAGAAAGAAAACTGAGGAGATAGGATGGAAAAACCAACCTGTGCTCTTGGGCCCAACGGGTTTGCGTGAATTGATGGAAGACAAGGATCAGAGAGGAGTAAGTTCCACAAAGAAAGCAGCTCCAGTTGCCCTTGTAGCCAAACTGCCACGTATGAGGATAAGATGGACATGTCCGATCCGCTTGAAAGAACCTCCAGATACATTATACCAAGGATAAGAAGGATAACCAGGCTTAGAGGGCCCTGCCTCTAGCCAGGGTAGAGGCTAAGGTAAAACCGTGTTTTCTGGACCGTGTAGATTCGTTGGTCCTGCACATCGGAACACGAGAGGTATACAGCTTTTAGTTGACAATGATGTGCGCAGTGCAATTAATCCCATCAAGACATCGTGGGGACAGAATCTGTTTCTATTGTGAGTGTGACAGAGGGATCACAGGATTTCACCTTTGGGGAAGCTGATGTGAGCTTGGACTAGAAATGTGTAGAAGAAACACCCTATTGTGACTGGCCCAGAGGACCCATGTATTTTGGCATAATTATCTACGATTGGTGGGTATTTCAAAACCCAAAAGGACTCAAGTTTTTGGGATTTGTATTAGTGGATGGTAAATTGTGTCATTTGGGATAAGCTGTAGTGACAGGAGTAGCATCCAACAGTTGAACACTATGCCTAGACTGTCTGAAAATCCATCTTCAGTAGGGACTTCTGAAGGAAGAGGAGCAACAGGTACAATTGCTACTTCCATAGTGCATCGTTCGACAGTACAGAACAAACTCGAGATACTGTGATTCCCATCCATAAGATGATCGAGAACTGGAGAGCCAAGGGGTAGTCAGCAAAAACCCACTCACCCTTCAACTGGCCCATATGGCCTTTGTGCGCAAATCTGAAAGAGAATGGAGATGGACGTTGGACTATCGTGATTAATGAAGTGACTCCACCGCTGATGTGCGGTGTGGCCAGACATATTAGAGCTCAGTACGAGCTGTGTCCACGGCCAGCGAAGTGGTATGCCACTATTGACATTGCAAATTGCATTTTTTCCATTCCTCTGGACAACAGAATACAGGCCTCAGTTTGCTTTCACGTGGAGGGGAGTGCAGTATACTTAGAATTCGATTTGCCCAGGGTTGGAAGCCCAGTCCCACCATCTGCCATGGACTGATCCAGACTGCAATAGAAAAGGTGAGGTCCAGAACATCTACAGTTATTCGATGACATCATTGTGTGGGGGGAACACGACGTAGAAGTGTTTGAGAATAGAAAGTCGAGAAAAAATTATCCAAATCATCCTGAAAGCTAGCGTTTCGCCATCAAAAAGAGTAAAGTCAGGGACAGCTTCATGGCTTCAGTTCCTAAGAGTAAAGTGGCAAGATGGACAGCGGTCAGATTCCTACGGGAATGGCATCAATAAGATTACTGCTAAGTCTCGGTCCACAAACCAATAAGAAGGAGGACACAAGCTTTTTCCTAGGCGCTCATAAGTTTTTAGAGAATGCACATTCCTGAGTAACAGTCAAATCGTAAGCCCTCTTTACCTGGTCACCCGCAATAAGAAGAACGATTTCCACTGGTGGCCTGAACTAGCAACAAGCTTTTACCCTGATTAACAGGAGATCGCTCATGCTGGTGGCCTTGGCTCCAGTCAGGACAGGACCAGAGGTAAAGAATGTGTCTACTCTACAGCCGGGAGCCATGGTCTGTCCTGGAGCCTTTGGCCAAAAGGTACTGGAAAGATCGGAGGTCGACAGTAAGTATTTTAGAGTCGAGATAACAGAGGGTCTGAATCAACTACACTCCCAACAGTAAAAGAAAATCTTAGCTACTACGAAGGAGTCCAAGCTACCTCAGAAGTGATTAGTACAGATTAAGAAGTGCAACTCTTCTGGCACCGACTACCTAAGTTCTGAGATGGTGGATGTCTCAAAGCCAAGGTCTTCTACCACCATTGCCTACCAGTGTACATGGAGCAAGTGGATTACTCTTCTCACACAGCGCGCCCGTATATGTAAACTAAATCGCCTGGGATTCTGGAGGAAATTACAAAGTGGCCCGAAGTGAGAATTTTTGATGTCAGAGATGAAGAAGAAGAGCCTTAGTGACACGGGCTCAAGAAACTCCTCATAATAACCAATTACCCCAGAGGAAACCACTATGCTCTTTTCACTGACAGTTCCTGTCGTTATTGTAAGGTGAACCAGAGCTGGAAATCAGTCTGTCTGGAGCCCACACGAAAAGTCACAGAGGCCATTGAAGGAGAAGGTGGGTCAAGCCAACTTACAGAGTCAAAAACGTTCACTGGCCCTAGACATTGTGAAAGAGAGATGGTAGCCAAAGGTCTACCTTACACTTGATTCATGGATAGTAGCCAAATGCTCTGTGGGGATGGCTGGAGAGGTGAAAAAAGGCTCACTGGCACATAGAAGAAAACCAATTTGGGACTGCTCAAGAGTGGAAAGACATCGCTAACAGGAGTAACGGAGGGCTACTATGAAGGTCCGCCATGAGATGCCCCATCGTCCCCAAAAGTAAAGCTAATGAAGAGCACCAAAACACAATCAGGGTAGATCAAGCTACAAAGATAAAGGTGTCCAAAGATAGATCTAGACTGGAACACATGGGAGAGTTGTCCTAACTCGATGGGCCATGAGGCCTCAGGCCTCCAGGGTAGAGATACCACTATAAGTAGGCTCGAGATTCGAGGAGTAAATTTAACCATGGATAATTTCTCAGGTTATCCCGACTGTGAGACTGTGCTGCATCAAACAACGCAAAAGGGTAAAACCCCTATGGTATTAAGGGGCGATAGTCCAAATATAAGTATAGGGTAGGCCTAACAGGTTGACTACATCACACTGCCCCAAACACGTCAAGGCAAAAGCATACTGTGCTCACATTAGTAAAAGCCACCACAGGAAGGTTTAGAGACCTACCCTACGTTTCATGCCACTGCCAGAACACCATCCTGGGCCTTGAAAACAGGTCCTTTAGAGCATGGTACCCCTGAGAGAATTGAGTCAAAACAATGGGACTCATTTCTAAGAACCAGTCTTATCACCACTAGACTAAGAAACATAGCATCAAGTAGTTGTCATAATATTCCCTACCATGCACAGTTACGGTAATGAGAAACTACAACAGGATTACTTAAAAACCCACTGAAGGCTTAGGTAGAAGATCTTTCAAAAATTGAGAGCAGCATCTAACAAAGCCACTTAGTTAATTAAACTCGAGTTTTCCACAAAGCCGAAAGGTCTGCCCAGTCTTAAGTCCTGTTGATACAACAGACAGAGATAAAGTCCTGTGTGCCTTGTCAGAGTAGGTTTATTAGGGAAGCGGTGAGATCAAGTTGCCTCGAGTACTGACAAACCCATCCACGGAGGTTGTCTTTGTCAAGGACCAGGTTGCACTGGTGGAGTAATGCAAAGAGTTGGATTAACACGATATGTACCTCCGGGAAATCTAATTGTGAGGTGAAGATGATCCAATATTTGTTAGAAAATGTGTAAGTGTCGAAGGTCGTGGACAATGTAAAAAAAAAAAATTTTGGAATGGAAAAGAAACATGTAAGTGTCGAAAGTAGGTGAGCAAGTGACAGATAGAAGTTTTAACATGTATGATATGTAGTAAGTATAATATGGGATAAGGGGTGGAGATTGTCCTTGGGTGATGTTAGTTCCCATTATGTGTGTTCTACTATGTTGGATTTTATCTTCTGTGCCTGTGAGACGGCTTAGCTGAAAAGACCAATTGTTTTTGTATTTTGGTGTGATATCTTGTATCAGCCTGCTTCCCCCCCCTGACGACTCGCTAGACACAGAGACGGGGCAGTAGCATTACTGTGGCTGTTGTTTTTTACTACTTCCTTTTCTCCTTGACTCTCGCTCTGCTGCTGCTTTTGCTCCTACTCCTGCTTCGCTCACTCTTGCTTTGTTTTTTTTTCTTTTTTTTTTTCCTTTTTCTTGTAAACTACTAAGACTGCTCCGGATGGGACCTAAGAACACCATGTGGCCAACAATCAAGCACCATCCCTAACACCAGAAAAGAGTGACAACAGGGCGACCACCCCAAAGAGAGACTCGCAGCATTTTCATCTCTTTTTCAGACTGTGAAAAGTGTTATCATCTGGTATTGTTCATTTTGTTGTACTGCGGGGGGGGAGGCTGTGCTGTTAAATAAACAGGTTCTTTCTCACTTCTCTCCGAAAGAATCGTTCCTCGAACAGCTAAAGAGAGAGGCCGTTGTAGGTTTGATCTCCAGAGAGCTTTCCTTTAGAGGTTTTCTCCCAGATTTGCCCTAATATAGACATGCGCTACACGTCATGTTTGGTCTCACCTCTTCCCCTTCCACCACGAATGTGGTGAAACAAGAGTGCCAGTCTCTTTTATATACGACTAAAAGGCGCCAGCGGCGCCGCGCTCTCGCGTGTTTCTCTCTGTTGAGAAATGCGTGCGAGGGACGAATGAGCTCGCTCGCAGATGACTAAGAGCCCGCAGAGATACGGCCGTCCCTGAGCAAGGTGCGCGACGAGGCGGGTCCTCATGCTTCTCTCCCGTCCCTCAGCTTCGCGTGGCTGGGCTACCTACAATGTCTTGGGCGTAGAAGGACTTCATGCAGTCCCGTGAGCTCCACACCTGCTCACATTTCGCTCAGCACCGCAGCAACGGAGATACTTTGCCACTCAGCGAAGAAAAAAGATACGAGGTGGTTTACCAAAAGCTGCGCGCATAGAGTGCTCAGTTGCGCTGACAAGCGTTCACTGCAATGGTCTTTGATGAACAGAAAAGCTCCTTGCCACGGCAGGCTGCGGTTCTCTCGGCATCGCAGAAGAAGAATGAAGCGGCCAGTCCTGTTACCCGCGGTAAGAAAATTTGGGCAAGCCCAGCCACAGCCGCTTCACACTGGCAAGCTGCTGAGCTTGTTTCGGTTCGGAAAGGAACCTGCAGCAACGTAATGCTTTTCACGCCATCTCGATCGACATGGAAAATTTGTCGGCCACATCTCGACTAGAGAAGTGCGCCTACACGTCAAGTTTGGTCTCACCTTCCCCCCTTCCAACCACGAATGTGGTGAAACAAGAGTGCCAGTCCGCTTTTATATACGACCTAAAAGGCGCCAGCGAGCCGCCGCGCTCCGGCGTGTTTCTTCTCTGCTTGGGAAAAGCGGCGAATGAGCTCCTCGCAGATGACTAAGAGCCCGCAGAGATACGGCGTCCCTGAGCAAGGTGCGCGACGAGGCGGGTCCTGCATGCTTCTCTCCGTCCCTCAGCTTGCGTGGCTACTGCAATGTCTTGGGCGTAGAAGGACTTCATGCAGCCGGAGCTCCACACCTGTCACATTTCGCTCAGCGACAGCAGCAACGGAGATACTTTGCCCTAGCGAAAGAAAAAGATACGAGGTTACCAAAGCTGCGCGCTAGAGTGCTCAGCTGTGCTGACAAGCGTGCACTACAAGGTGTGATGAACAGAAAAGCTCCTTGCCGCGGCAGGCTGCGGTTCTCTCGGCATCGCGAGAGAGACCTCTCGATCGACATGGAAAATTTGTCGGCCAATCTCGACTAGAGAAGTGGCCTACAAGTCAAGTTTGGTCTCACCCTTCCCCCTTCCAACCACGAATGTGGTGAAACAAGAGTGCAGTCCCTTTTTATATACGACCTAAAGGCGCAAGCGGCGCCGCGCTCACGGCGTGTTTTCTCTGTTGTGAAAGCGAATGAGCTCTCGCAAGATGACAAGAGCCGCAGAGATACGGCGTCCCTGAGCAAGGTGCGCGACGAGGCGGGTCCTGCATGCTTCTCTCCCGTCCCTCAGCTTGCGTGGCTACTGCAATGTTTGGCGTAGAAGGACTTCATGCAGCCGGAGCCCCTGTCACATTCCTGCAACAGCACAACAATACTTTGCCTAGCGAAAGAAAAGGATACAGGTTACCAAAAGCGCCGCATAGAGTGCCACTGTGCTGACAACTTACAAGTCTTGATGAACAAAAAGCTCTTCCGCGCAGGGCTGCGTTCTCCATCGGAAAGAATGACCACAGCTCCTGTTAGCAGGGTAAAACGGCAGCCACCACAGCGCTTCACACTGCAACTCTGAGCATATTTTCGCGTTCGAAAAAACCTGCACAACGTAATGCTTTTCACCCATCTCGTCGAATGGAAAATTTTCGCCACATCCGACTAAAAGTGCGCCTACACGTCAAGTTTGTCTCACCTTCCCCCCTCCAACCACGAATGTGTGAAACAAGAGTGCCAGTCCCTTTATATACCTAAAAGCGCCACGACCCCGCGCCACGGCGTTTCTTCTCTCTTTGGAAAACGCGAAGCTCCTCCAATACTAAGACCCGCAGAGATACGCTCCTGAAAGTGCCGACAGGCGGTCTGCATTCTCTTCCTCCCTCACTTGCGTGGCACTGCAATTCTTGGCGTAGAAGACTTCATGCAGCGACTCCACCCGTCACATTTCCTGAACAGCCAACAAGATGCCTGACAAAGAAAAGATACGAGTTACCAAAAGCTCGCGCATAGAGTCTAGCCTCTGACAAGCGTGCACTACAAGGTCGTGATGAACAAAAAGCCCTTGCCGCGCAGGGCTGCGTTCTATCGCATCGCGAGAAGAATGAAGCGGCACCACCTTTAGCAGCGTAAAACGGCAACCCACCACAGCCGCTACACGGCAAGCTGCGAGCATTTTCGCCTTCGGAAAAGGAACCTGCAGCAACTAATGCTTTTTCCGCATCTCGATCGACATGGAAAATTTTCGCCACATCTCACTAAGAAGTGCGCCTACACTCAAGTTTGTCTCACTTCCCCCCTTCCACCCACGAAGTGTAAACAAACATCCCCTTTTATATACGACCAAAAAGGCGCCAGGAGCCGCGCGCTCGGCTGTTTCTTCTCTGCTTGGGAAAAGCGGCGAATGGAGCCTCGCAGATGACTAAGAGCCCGCAGAGATACGGCGTCCTGAGCAAGGTGCGCGACGAGGCGGGTCCTGCATGTTCTCTCCCGTCCCTCAGCTTTGGTGGCTCTGCAATGTTTTGGGCGTAGAAGGACTTCATGCAGCCGGAGCTCCACACCTGTCACATTTTCGCTCAGCGACAGCAGCAACGGAAATACTTTCCCTCGCGAAAAAAAAGGATACGAGGTTCCCAAAAGCTGCGCGCTAGAGTGTCAGCTTGTGCTGAAAAAGGTGCACTACAAGGTCGTTGATACAGAAAAGCTCCTTGCCCCGGAAAGGGCTGCGGTTCTCTCGGCATCGCGGAAGAATGAAGGGCACGCCCCTTTTTGCATGGTAAAAACGGGCAAGCCCAGCCCGACGCTTCACCGGGAAAGTGCTGAGCATTTTCCAGTTCGGAAAAAGGAACCGAAGCAAGAAATGTTTTCCGCCATCTCGATCGACAGGGAAAATTTGTGGGCCCCACATCTCGACTAGGAAGTGCCCTACAGTAAATTTTTGTCACCTTTCCCCCCCTTTTCCCAACCCGAATGTGGTGAAACAAGAGTGCCAGTCCGCTTTTATATCGACCAAAAAGGCGCCAGCGAGCCCCCGCGCTCAGGCGTGTTTCTTCTTGTTTGGGGAAAAAAAGCGGCAAAAATGGCTCCGCAGAAGACTAAGACCCCGCAGGATACGGGTCCTGAGTAAGGTGCGCGACGAGGCGGGTCCTGCATGCTTTTCTCTCCGTCCCAGCTTGCGTGGTCCGGGCAATGTTTGGGGCGTAGAAGATTTTCATGCACCCCGGAGTCCCCCCTGTACATTTTTTTTTTTTTTTTTTTTTTTTTTTTTTTTTTTTTTTTTTTTTTTTTTTTTTTTTTTTTTTTTTTTTTTTTTTTTTTTTTTTTTTTTTTTTTTTTTTTTTTTTTTTTTTTTTTTTTTTTTTTTTTTTTTTTTTTTTTTTTTTTTTTTTTTTTTTTTTTTTTTTTTTTTTTTTTTTTTTTTTTTTTTTTTTTTTTTTTTTTTTTTTTTTTTTTTTTTTTTTTTTTTTTTTTTTTTTTTTTTTTTTTTTTTTTTTTTTTTTTTTTTTTTTTTTTTTTTTTTTTTTTTTTTTTTTTTTTTTTTTTTTTTTTTTTTTTTTTTTTTTTTTTTTTTTTTTTTTTTTTTTTTTTTTTTTTTTTTTTTTTTTTTTTTTTTTTTTTTTTTTTTTTTTTTTTTTTTTTTTTTTTTTTTTTTTTTTTTTTTTTTTTTTTTTTTTTTTTTTTTTTTTTTTTTTTTTTTTTTTTTTTTTTTTTTTTTTTTTTTTTTTTTTTTTTTTTTTTTTTTTTTTTTTTTTTTTTTTTTTTTTTTTTTTTTTTTTTTTTTTTTTTTTTTTTTTTTTTTTTTTTTTTTTTTTTTTTTTTTTTTTTTTTTTTTTTTTTTTTTTTTTTTTTTTTTTTTTTTTTTTTTTTTTTTTTTTTTTTTTTTTTTTTTTTTTTTTTTTTTTTTTTTTTTTTTTTTTTTTTTTTTTTTTTTTTTTTTTTTTTTTTTTTTTTTTTTTTTTTTTTTTTTTTTTTTTTTTTTTTTTTTTTTTTTTTTTTTTTTTTTTTTTTTTTTTTTTTTTTTTTTTTTTTTTTTTTTTTTTTTTTTTTTTTTTTTTTTTTTTTTTTTTTTTTTTTTTTTTTTTTTTTTTTTTTTTTTTTTTTTTTTTTTTTTTTTTTTTTTTTTTTTTTTTTTTTTTTTTTTTTTTTTTTTTTTTTTTTTTTTTTTTTTTTTTTTTTTTTTTTTTTTTTTTTTTTTTTTTTTTTTTTTTTTTTTTTTTTTTTTTTTTTTTTTTTTTTTTTTTTTTTTTTTTTTTTTTTTTTTTTTTTTTTTTTTTTTTTTTTTTTTTTTTTTTTTTTTTTTTTTTTTTTTTTTTTTTTTTTTTTTTTTTTTTTTTTTTTTCCCGGCAGGGGCTCGGTTCTCTCCCCCTCGCGGAAGAATGAAGCGGCACCGCTCCTTTTTAGCACCCGGTAAGAACGGGCAAGCCAAGCCACAGCGCTTCACACTGGCAAGTGCTGAGCATATTTTCCCCGTTCGGAAAAGGAACGCTTAGCAACGTAATGCTTTTCACGCCATCTCGATCGACATGGAAAATTTGTCGGCCACATCTCGACTAGAGAAGTGCGCCTACACGTCAAGTTTGGGTCTCACCTTCCCCCCTTCCAACCACAAAATGTGGGGGAAACAAGAAGTGCCAGTCCCTTTTATATACGACCTAAAAGGCGCCAGCGAGCCGCCGCGCTCTGGCCCGTGTTTCTTCTCTGCTTGGGAAAGCGGCGAATGAGCTCCTCGCAGATGGACAAAGAGCCCGCAGAGATACGGCGCCCCTGAGTAAGGTGCGCGACGAGGCGGGTCTGCATGCTTCTCTCCCGTCCCAGCTTGCGTGGCTTTCCTGCAATGTCTTGGGCGTAGAAGGACTTCATGCAGCCGGAGCTCCACACCTGTCCCCATTTCGCTCAGCGACAGCAGCAACGGAAATACTTTGCCCCCAGCGAAAGAAAAAGATACAGGTTACAAAAGCTGCGGCGGTAGAGTGCTCAGCTGTGCCTTTTACAAGCGTGCATACAAGGTCGTTGATTGAACAGAAAAGCCCCTTGCCGGGGCAGGGTTTTTTGCGGTTCTCTGGGATCGCGAGAAGAAGAAGGGGGCACAGCTCTGTTTGCGGGTAAAAAAAGGGCAACCCCCAGCCCAGACGCTTCACACTGGCAAGCTGTGAGCATTTTTTCGCAGTTGGGAAAAAGGGAAACCGAAGAAACGTAATGTTTTTCACCCCATCTCGTCACATGGAAAATTTGTCGGCCAATCTCGACTGAGAAGTGCGTACAGTAAGTTTGGTCCCCTTCCCCCCTTTCCCAACCGAAGGGTTTTTAAAAAGAGTGAGTCCGCTTTTTATAGACCTAAAAGGGCCAGGGGCCGCCGCGCTCAGGGGTTTTCTTTTGCTTGTGGAAAAAAAGCGGCGAAGGTCCTGGATGAAAAAGAGCCGCAGAGATACGGGTCCTGAGTAAAGGTGCGCGCGAGGGGGGGCCCTTAGTTTCTCCCGCCCCTCAGCTTTGCGTGGCTGCTTGCAATGTGTTGGCAAAAAGAAGGACTTATGCAGCCGGAGCTCCTTTCCCTGTAATTTCGCTGAGCAACAGCAGCACGAGTTACTTAGCCCTGAGCGAAAAAATAACGTACGGGGGTTACCAAAAGTGCGGCATTGAGTGCTAGCCTGTGTGAAAAGCGTGACTACAAGGTCGTTGATAACGAAAAGTCCTTGCGCGGCAGGGCTGCGGTTCTTCGGCATCGCGAGAAAAATGAAGCGGCACGCCCCTGTTAAGCGGTAAGAACGGAAACCCCAGCCACAGCCGCTCACACTGGCAAGTGTGAGCAGGTTTCGCCGTTCGGAAAAGGGAAACCCTGCAGCAACGTAATGTTTTCACCCCATCTCGAATGCAGGGAAAAAATTTGTGGGCCACTTCGATAGAGAAGTGCGTTCCTAGGGTGATGTTTGTATCCCCATTTATGGGTGTTCTCTATGTTGGATGTTTGTTCTGTCCCTGTGAAGGCTCTAAAAAAGACAAATGTTTTTTTTGGGTTTGTTATCACCCTGTTTCCCCCCCCAGGGATGGCGAGACACAGAGACGGGGCAGTACATACTGTGGCTGTTTTTTTTTACTACTCTCTTTTCCCCTTGACTCTGCTTGGCTGCGTTTTGCCCTGCCCCTGCTTCCTTCACTCTTGTTTTTTTTTTTTTTCCTTTTTTTTCCTTTTTCTTTGTAATATAAGGCCTGCCCCGGATGGGACTGAGAACACCTTGTGGCCAGCAACAGCACCCCCAAAACACGAAAGAGGGAAAAACAGGGCGACCCCCCCCCAGGAGATCGCTGCATTTGTTCTCTTTTTCAGAGCTGTAAAAAAAGTGTTATCTCTGGTATTGTTCATTTTGTGTATGGGGGGGGGGGCTGTGCCTGTTAAAAAAACAGGTTTTTTCCCCTTTCTCTCGAAAAAATCTTCCCGACGGTGGGGAGGAGGCCCTTTTGTGGGTTTGATCCCCGAAAAAGTTCCTTTGGGTTTTCTCCCAGATTTCCCCTAAACTAGGAAAAAAATTTGGCCCCAAACGCGAGGCTCGGAGAGAGTAAAAACCCCTGTTTTGAGTATATTTGGTTTTACTACTGGTGGTGGTATAAAGCATTTAATAGTCAGTGTTTTCAATTTTATAATGTCTTTTGGGGGGTGAAGGCTTCCCTGTATTTCTGGTCCCTGGGGTTTTTTTTGGATCATAATACTTCTTTGGCCCCTAGGTTTATTTGCTTACCCTAAATAGTTCTTTTTGAAATAGAGTTTTTTAAAACAGGGGGGCGTGACAAAATAGCCTACTGCTGGGTTTGGTGGTGGTGTTTTGTAAGAAGTTTAAAAATTGTGGGGGCTTTTCCCGGGTAGGATGGTTCGGCTTGGTTATTTACCCGATTGTTAGGGGAGGAGTAGGGATGAGGTTTTCAGTCTTTGTTTCCCTTTTCTCCTTGAGTTTGTCACATCATTTTTGGAAAATTTTCCCAATTTCCCTGAATGTTAAAGAGACTATTTTTGGTTTTTAAATTGTAAGCTTCCATTTACAGCCCAAAAGTTCTCTAGAATGAGGGCTGAGATTTCTAGAGGGGCTGATAGCCCCCTGCCCAGGAGTAGACCCAGGTGTGGAAAATCTGGTGGTTTGGGGGAAATGGGGGATATGGGCCAAACTGAAGGAATTCTTCCCCCTATAGCCTGGGGATTTCCCCCATGAACAAATTCAAAACCCCAGCTGGGGTAGGAAATCCGAAAGAAAAGTACCATGATGCCCTAAGGGAAAAAAGTCATTACAGTGAGTGGGCCCTGGCATATGCTTATGACACTCAGATCTGTGGACAGCGACAGAGGAAGGGGGAAGGGAGATAAAATAACTTTATCCCGGTATCGGTACGCAAACACCCCGGCTCAAACCCAAACCCAAACCAGTATGGCCTAAGGAAACAGTACAGCAATAATAAGCCTAACCAATGGCTTTGCTACTGCCTGAAGGGGAAAGTGCACAGACAAACCGACGCCCAGGGGTGGTGTTGATGATGATGCAGGGAAGGCCCTCAACACCCCCTGAATAAAATAAGAGTCAAAACAAAAAAGTCCCAGATCAAAAGCCAATTTTGGCCCTTTTTCCCCTGAAAGCCTTCGGGGGCCTGGGAAGGACTACACTCGAGCCCTGATGAATCTTAATTTTTGGGTTAGCCCGTTTTTGGGGATGCTGCAGGTGAGGCTCAATTTGGGGGCACTAAGCGGGCTTTTGGGACCCCTGTAATGACCCGTCATCGCCCAAGGAATGAGAGGGGAGTTAACCCTCACAGTTTGGGGCCGGGGGGTTTTGGAAAAGTTTTTAGAAAAGATACTCTGTGCAGACGATCTTTATATGCAGAAAACACAGGGGAAAAACCCTAAAAACAAGAGATACAAACCCTGAGAGAAAGGGCATTTTGGGAAGAGATTATTTCTCAGATGACAAAAACAACTAGGAATCCGACATGGTACCAGCCGTCTTGTTGTGGCAAAAACTGGTCGACTTGGGCCAAAAAATATGCCTCTGCTTTGCCATAATGAAGGGGATGAAGGAATGGTGTGTAGATATGGAAAAGAAGTCCGAGCTTATAGATGCTGTGCATGGCCCCAACACATCCCAGAATTTGCGCGGTGGAAACACGTCTGAAAAAAATTAGAGGACAAGATAAAAGAAAATCAAAAGAAGCTCAGAGAAGAGATTAAAGAAGACCTTCTCCAAATCTCCAGTACAGATCAGAGGCTTTTGGTACCCAAACAGACGTTCCCATATAGAGAAAAAAAAATACCCCCCACGAGCTGAGTGTGGTTCTTCCGCGTGATTGTGGAAAAAACCCCTTTAGGAGTTAGGAGGAAAAAACTTGTTTGGGCCCCAAGGGGTGCGTAAATTTGAAGGAAGAAAAGGTAGAGAGGAAGTTCACCAAAAGGAAAGCAGCCCCAGTTGCCGTAGCCAAATCCCAAGTATGATGATAATGTGCATGCCCGATCCCCTTGAAGAACCTCCAAAAAATTTTACCCAAGGAAAGAAGGAAAACGGCTTTAGGGGGCCCTGCTTAGCCAGGTAGAGGAAAGGAAAACCGTTTTTTCTGGAAACCGTTAGATTCTTTGGCTGGACATCGGAACCACGAGGTATACGCTTTAGTTGAACTGGTGCGCGTGCCATTAATCCCATCAAGACATGTGGGGACAGAATCTGTTTTATTGCTGGTGTGCAGGGGGATCACGGTTTTTTATTTGGTGGAAGTGATGTGAGCTTGCTAAATGAGTAGAGAAACCCCCTTTTGTGATGGCCAGAGGCCCCTGTTTTTGGGCATAAATTATCTTCAAAAGTGGGTATTTAAAAAACCCAAAGGATCAAGTGGGGCATTGGGAAAGGGCTGTGGGTGCAGGAGCACCCAACATGAACCTTTGCCTGACTGTCTGAAAATCCATCAAGTGGATTTGAAGGAAAAAAAGAACAGGTCCCAATTTGCTATTCCATAGTGTCGTGACGTCAGAACAACTCGAGATACTGTGTTCCCATCCATAAGATGATCCGAGAATGGGAGCCGGGGGGTAGTCAGCAAAACCCACTCACCCTTCAACCCCCCATTGGCCTGTGGAAAATCTGAAAGAGAATGGGATTGACGGTGGATCCCGTGCATTAAATGAAGTGACTCCACGCTGAGTGTGCTGGAGACTTTTTAGGCCCCAGTACGAGCGGGAGTCCAAGGCAGCGAAGTGGTATCCCATTTGACATTGCAAATGCATTTTTTCCATTCCTTGAAAAACAAAAATACAGGCCTCAGTTTGCTTTCCGTGGAGGGGAGTGCAGATTTAGAATCGATCCCCCAGGGGTGGAAGCAGTCCCCCATCTGCCATGGCCTGATCCAGATGCATAGAAAAGGGGGTGAGGCTCCAAAACATTACGTATATCGATGACTCATTGTGGGGGGGAAAAACACGACAGTAAAAGTGTTTGAGAAAGGAAAAAATTACCCAAATTTCCCCCTAAAAGTTTTAGTTTCGCCTCAAAAAGAGTAAAGTCAAGGGACCAGATGAGATTCAGTTCTTAAGAGTAAAGTGGCAAGTGGAAGGTAGATTCCTACGGTGTCTCAATTAAGTTTACAGCTTTGTTCCACAACCAATAAAAAGGGAAACACAAGCTTTCCTAGGGCCAAAAGTTTTTAGGAATACATTTGAGTACAGTCAATGAAAGCCCTCTTTACCTGGTACCCGCAAGAGAAGGATTTTTCCCACTGGGGCCTGAACAGCAACAAGCTTTTTACCCAATTAACAGGGGAATCGCTCTGCGGTGGCCCCTTGGCCAGTGGACAGGACCCCGAGTAAAGAATGTGCTTACTTACAGCCCGGGGCCATGGTCTGTCCCGGAGCCCTTTTGGGAAAAGGTACTGGAAAAACTCGGGTCGCCTTAAATTTTGAGTCGAGATACAGAGGGTTTGAAACAACTCACTCCAACAGAAAAGAAATCTTAGTACTTACGAAGGGTCAAGCTACTCAGAATGTTGTACGAAGGGCAACTTTCTTGGCACCCCGACTACCAGTACTAGAGTGGAGTTCAAAGACAAGGTTCCTTTTCCCCCCCATGCCACCAGTCTAAGGAGCAAATGGATTCTTTCCACACGGGCCGTATAAGTAAACTAAACGCCCGGGATTCTGGAGGGAATTACAAATTGGGCCGAAAGTGAGAATTTTGAGTCAGAGATGAAGAAAAAGAGCCCGTGACACGGGCTCAAGAAACTCCTCCATATAACCCAAATCCCCCCGGGGAAACACACATGTTTTTCACTGCGTTCCTGGTATTGTAAGTGAACCAGAAGTGGAAAACAGCTGTTGGGCCCCCCACGACAAGTCACAGGGCCCTTGAAGGGAAGGTTTTTTCAAGCAATTACAGGCTCAAAAACCCTTCAACTGGCCCTGACATTGCTGAAAAAGGAGGGAGCCAAAACTTACTCTAATGATTCATGGATAGTACCAATGCCCTTTGGGGTGGCTGGAGAGGGGAAAAAAGGGTCCTGGCCCCTAGAAGAAAAAAACCAATTTGGGCTGCTAAAGAGTGGGGGAAAAAAAATCGCTACCAGGTAGGAGGTACTATGAAGGTCCGCCCTGTAGATGCCCTGTCCCCCAAAAGTAAAGCTAATGAAGAGCACCAAAACAACAATCAGGTAGATCAAACTACAAAGATAAAGGTTCCAAGATAGATTAGACTTTGGGGAAACAAAGGGGGTTGTTCCCAACTCGATGGGCCCCTGATGCCTAGGCCTAGGGGAGAGATACCCCCTTAAAATAGGCCCGGGCCGGGAGAAATTTTTAACCCTGGGTAAAATTTCTCAGGTTTTCCACGACTGTGAGAATTGCTGCCATCAAACAAGCCAAAAGGGTAAAACCCCCCTTGGGATAAGGGGCGATAGTCCCAAATAAGTATGGGGGGCCTAAAGGTTGACTACATCACACTGCCCCCCAAAAACGTAAGCAAGACTACGTGTACAAAAGAAAAACCACCCCAGGTGGTTAGGACCTACCCTACGTCCATGCCATGCCCCGAACACCATCCCGGGGCCTGAAAAAAAGGGCCTTTGAGGCATGGTACCCTGAGAGAATTGAGCAAAAAATGGGAATCATTTTAAGAACTTTTTTATCAAAAAACCAGACTAAGAAACTAGCATCAAGTAGGTGTTCATTTTCCCTACCTGCACCCGCTAAGGTAAAGTAGAAAATTCAACGATTATAAAAACCCCAAATGAAGGGTTAGGTAGAAAATCTTTCAAAAAATTTAGAGCAGCATCTAACAAAAAGGCCCCCTTAGTAATTAACACTCGAGGGGGTTCCCCAAACCGAAAGGGCCTGCCCCGTCTAATCCTTGAATCAAAAAGACAGAGTAAAGTCCATGGTGATGTCAGAGGTTTATTAGGGGGCGGTGTAGATCAAGTCGCCTCGGTACAGACAAACCCTCCCGGAGTTGCTTTGCTATGGACCCGGTTGCACTGGTGAGTAATGCAAAGAGATGGATCAACAGATATGTACCTCAGGGAAATTAATTGTGGGTGAAGATGATCAATATTTGTTAGAAATGTGTAAAATGGAAAGGTCTGGACAAAAGAAAAAAAAGGAAGAAAGAAAACTGTAAGTGTCGAAAAATTGAGCAAGTGACGATGAAGTTTTAAAATGTATGTTGTAGTAGTATAATATGAGGATAAGGGGTGGAATGTCCTAGGGGATGTTTGTATCCCCCTTTATGTGTGTTCTACTATGTTGGTATTATCTTGTGCCTGTGAGGCGGGGGTCTGAAAGACAAATGTTTTATTTTGGTTCTGTTTTAGCCTGCTTCCCCCCACGACTAGCGAGACAAGAGGGGGCGTACATATGTGGCGTTGTTTTTTATACTCTTTTTTCCTTGATCTAGCTTGGTGCTGCTTTTGCTCCTATCCCGTTCGCTTCACTCTTGTTTGTTTTTTTCCTTTTTTTTTTTTTTTCTTGTAACTACTAAGACCTGCTGGATGGGACCCAAGAAAAATGTGGCCAACAAAAGCCATCCCAAAACCCGAAAAAGTGCAACAGGGCGGGGACCCCCAAGAGAGACCCGCTGCATTTGTTTCTCTTTTTTGAGTGTGAAAAGTATTATCATTGGGATTGTTCATTTTGTGTACTGGGGGGGGGGAGGCTGTGCCTGTTAAATAAAAAGGTTCTTTCCACTTCTTCCGTAGAACTTCCCGAACCCGTAAGAGGAGGCCGTGTAGGTTTGATCTCCAGAGAAGCTTCCTTTAAGGTTTTCTCCCAGATTTGCCCTAAACTAAGACATGGCCTACCGTAAATTTGGTTTTTCACCTTTCCCCCCCTTTCCCAACCCCCCCAAGTGGTGAAAAAAGAGTGCCCGTCCTCTTTTATACGACCTTAAAAAGGGGCCAGCGAGCCCCCCGCGCTCTCGGGTGTTTTTCTCTGCTTGAGGAAAAAGCGGCGAAGGCTTTTCCCCGCAGTGTAAAAGGGCCCCCAGGATACGGCGTCCCTGAGCAAGGTGCGCGGAGGCGGGTCCTGCATGCTTCTTCCCGTCCCTCAGTTGCGTTTTACCCACAATGTCTTGGGGTAGAAGGACTTATGCAGCCCGGGGCTCCACACCTTTTCACATTTTGCCCGCGACAGCAGCAACGGAGAAAAAATTTGCCCTCAGCGAAAAAAAAAAGTACGAGGTTTCCAAAGTGCGGATTTTGAGTGCTCGCTTGCGCTGACAAACGTTCACTGCAAGGTCGTTGAGAACAGAAAAACTCCTTGCCCCGGCAGAGCTGCGGTTCTCTCGGCATCGCGAGAAGAATGAAGCGGCACGCTCCCGTTAGAGCGGTAAGGAAAAGGGGAAAAACCCGCCACAGAGTTCACATGGCAAGTGCTGAGAATTTTTCGCGTTCGGAAAAGGAACGCGAAGAACGTAAAAGCTTTTCACCCCATCTCGTCGACATGGAAAATTTTCGGCCCATCTGACTAGGAAGTGCGCTACACGTCAAGTTTGGTCTCACCTTCCCCCCTTCCCCAACACGAATGTGGTGAAACAAAAGTGCCAGTCCCTTTTATATCGCCCAAAAGGCGCCAGGAGCCGCCGCGTCTCGGGCGTGTTCTTCTCTGCTTTAGGAAAAGCGGCGAAAGAGTCCTCGCAGAGAAATAAGAGCCGCAGGATACGGCGTCCTGAGCAAAAGGTGCGCGACGAGGGGGGTCCTGCATGCTTCTCTCTCGTCCTAGCTTGCGTGGTACCTGCAATGTCTTTTGGGGTTGAAGGGTTCATGCAGCCGGAGCTCCAACCTGTCACATTTCGTCAGCCCACAGCAGCAAAGGAAAAATTTGCCCCAGCGAAAGAAAAAAGTAGGGTTACCAAAAACTGCGGCGTTTAGAGTGCTCAGCCTGTGCTGACAAGCGTGCCTAAACGTTTATAACGAAAAGCTCCTTGCCCCGGCAGGGTGGGTTTTCCCCATCCAAAAAAAACCCCCTCCTTTACACTTTTATAACCCCCCCACACCCTTCACCTCAACTCTAAATTTTCCCCTTTAAAAAACCTCACAGAAACTTTTACCCATCTCATACTAAAAAAAATTTTTTTCCACACGACTTTAAAATCCCTAACTCAAAAACTCACCTTCCCCCTTCCCCCACAATTTGAACAAATATTTTCCCTTTTTTCGACCTTAAAAAACCCCACACCCCCCTCTCCCTTTTCTTCTTCTTAAATCCAATACCCTCGAATCTGAGCCCCAGGTTTTCCCCCTACAATCCAAAAGGGGGGGGCCCGCATCTTTTTCCGTTTTCCTCACTTTGGTCTCCTCATTCTTGGGGGTTGAAAATTCAGCGCCGGGTACCCTTTCACTTTCCCCACGACAACAACAAATCTTTCCCCCCAAAAAAAAAGTTTCGGGTTACCAAAAGCGCGCGGTGATGCTCAGCCTTTTGCTGAAAGCGTGATTTAGGTTTATAACAAAAACTCCTTCCACCCCCAGGGGGGGGTTTTTTCCATCCAAAATAACCACAAATCCTTTAAATTAAATGGGGGAACCCAGCCCAGCGGTCATCTGGCAAGTTTTGGGACTGGTTTCCTGTTCGAAAAAAACCTCGCCGAATCTTTTTCCCCCCATCTGTCACTGGTTTTCGGCCCCTCTCGCTAGAGAAGTGCGCCTCCTTCAAGTTTGGTCTCCCTTCCCCCCCTTCCCAAAGAATGTGGGGGAAACAAGAGTGCCGTCCGTTTTATACGACCTTTAAAAAGGGGCCAGCGAGCCCCCGCGGGTCCCGGGGTGTTTCTTTCTGTTGTGGAAAAGCGGCGAATGAGTCCTCGCGAAAGATAAGAGCCGAGAATCGGCGTCCCTGAGTAAGGTGCGCGACGAGGGGGGTTGATGCTTCTCTCCCGTCCTCAGTTTGCGTTGGGTGCTTGCAATGTGTTGGCATAGAAAAGGGTTTTTCCCGGATCCTTTCCCCCAATTTGGGAGAAAACGCAACAGAGTTACTCCCTGGGGAAA
>JAVUNC010000078.1:0-57618 GCA_032173965.1 Sitta carolinensis | reverse complement strand
AGGCAGCGCCCGGCGCTGAGCCCCGGCTGCCCCACAGCCCCGGCCCGGCCCCGCAGCTCCCCACAGCCCCCAGCCCGTGCTGCCGGGGCCGCCCCTCTGCGCTCGCTCCTGCTGCTGCCGGCACAGAGAAAGCCCCGGCAATGCTGACCTCCTGGTGAGCCGGAACCGGGCACACCAAGGGTCTGCATCAGCTGGCAAATTGTGAGGATGAGACCCTGCTGAAAATCATCCCAATCCGCAGTATTTCTCCCTTCCTCCTCTTTTCCATCATCCTTTTCCTTCTCACATAGATTCCTCCTGCAGGCTTGAACCATATTCCTGCACACTCCCCCAATCCCTTCCCAGCACACCAACACCATCCATCCCCTGTTGTCTAAATCCCTTCTGGACATCAACTTATTTCCTCCCTCGGTGTCCATGTCCTTAATTACCTCCAGGAGAATGTGCAAACTCCCTCTGCATGCTCCCCAGGGACCCTTCTGAGATATTTCGGGATCGTCATCCCTTTGGCCAGGACCCCTTCCGGTTTTCCCTTTTCTCCCCTCCCTGGGTGCCCTGCCATGTTTACTCCCCGGATATCCCCCTGCACTCCCTGATGAGATTTTCGGAGCTCTCTGGCTGCCGCCTCTTCCCAGCGCCCCTGATGTGTCCCTCGTCTGTGTCCTGGTCACTCTCGGGTCCCCAATGAATGCCCGGTGCCGCCGCCCCCCAAGGGAGCCGATCCCCCAAAGTGGGTGAGGCCCCTTCATCTCCACTCCCTGCCCGCCGCCCGGAGGCTGGAAGGAATTCTGGCCCAGCCCCCAAGGGTGTGGGAAAATTCACCTCCCCAGAGGTTTCTGACCACACGGAAGACAGAGGAGCCCTGTAAGTGTAAGTTCATTCATGACGAAAGGGAGAGGCCATGGGACATTTTCCATGGGGTCTCTGCATTTGTTTCAGGACACAGCCGCCTTCTCATCCTAATTTTCCCGGGCGCATCTCCCTCTCCCTTTCCTCATTGGCTGAAGTACTTGGGAGGTAATCATTTCACAATTCACCTACTGCATTCCCCCGTTAATATGCACCCCACTTTTGTACAGCTATCGATATTCATGTCTCTGTTAAGTCTTTGTTGTTCTTCCCAAAGTCCATGAATTTCGCAGGAGCTTGGCTGAGCAGCAGTGTGTGTGGTCACTGAATAGCATTTTGTGAACCTGATGGCTTCTTCTATCACTTCCTTATGTCCACGTTGCTGTCGCTCTCTCCCAGCACATTGACAGCATCTGTTTGTGCAGACACTTTGCTCTTGTTCCTTTCCTGGGGTCCGCCGTGTTTGGGACATCCCCCCTGGAGCAGGGTGTCCCCCGTGGTGCAGCCCCAGCGGTCAGGCAGCGCTCAGCCAATCAGAGCGCGCGGCGCTGATGACTCACCGGTTGCCAGGCAGACCCGCAGCTCCCCGCGTTCCCCACTTTGACCCCAGCTGCGCCCCCTCCCTTGGTCCCAGCGCCCCCCGTGATGGGAATTTGGGGAGGTGGGAGTGGGGGAGCGCCAAGGCCGGGCCCCCCCGCGCTGTCGTGGCGGGAGCGGCTGCAGTGGGGACCGAGTGGGGGCGGGAGCGGCCGAGAGCCCAGCGCTGCCCCAGCCCGAGCTGCCCCAGCTCCATGGCTGCCCCTGCGCTGGGATGCTGTGGGGTTGGGGGGCAGAGGGAGCCGGCAGTGGGTGCTGGGCCTGGGGGCAGCAGGGGAAGGGCAGGAGAAGCAGGTTGAAGGACAGAATGGTCAAAGGATGCACATGGAGGGAGTGTTGGCTGAATGTGGATGTTTAGAGAGCTTTTGATCTGAGACTTGATGTTTGGCAGATTTTTGGGCTGAATCTTGGTGTTTTGGGAGTTCTTACAGACACAAGAGCCCAATGATTTCCTGAGATGAACTTGGGCAAGGAGGAACCCTCAGCCTAAGGCACTCTCCTCTTGTTTTTTCCCCCAAACTAGTATTTTTTTGTTCCCAAGGTGTGTCCAGATGGAGGAGGAGGAAAATCCCCAGAGATCCTGCAGGAGAAAGGGGCTGCAAACCCTTCCCAGGGAGCTGCGTGGAGAAAAGGCCCTCCCTGTTCCAGGAAGGCATCCGGAGATCCAGCCAGAGCTCAGAGCTGGGGGAGAAGCCTCATGGTGGGGAGAAGGCCCACAAGTGCTTGGAATGTGGGAAGGGCTTCAGCTGCAACTCCAAGATGATCCAGCACCAGAGGATCCACACTGGGGAACGGCCCTACGAGTGTG
Organism: Sitta carolinensis; assembly: GCA_032173965.1. Lineage (NCBI taxonomy): Eukaryota > Metazoa > Chordata > Aves > Passeriformes > Sittidae > Sitta > Sitta carolinensis. Next base: position 55,364 of record JAVUNC010000078.1, on the reverse strand, counting down.
GGGAGTGTGGGAAGAGCTTCAGCCGGAGCTCCAGCCTGATCCACCACCAGATGATCCACACTGGTGAACGGCCCTACGATGTGTGGGAAATGTGGGAAGAGCTTCTTGACAATTTCTCATCTGCTGGAGCACCAGGTGATCCACACTGGGGAACGGCCCTACACCTGCTTGGAATGTGGGAAGAGCTTTGGGTGGAGCTCTGCCCTGAAAACACACCAGCTCATCCACACTGGGGAGAAGCCCTATGAGTGTCCCCAGTGTGGGAAGAGGTTTCACACCAGCTCCAATCTCCTCGTCCATGAGCGGATTCACACAGAGGAGAGGCCCTTCCGCTGCCTGACTGCAGGAAGGGCTTCAAGCACAACTCCACCCTCACTGTCCACCGGCGCATCCGCACTGGGGAGAGGCCCTACGAGTGTCCCCAGTGTGGGAAGAGATTCTCCAGCAGCTCAGATTTGACCCGACACCAACGAAGTCTCCACTAAGGGAAGCCCTGGGAGTGCCCTGAGTGCGGGAAGAGCGTCGTGTGCTGCTCCAGCTCCATCCCCCCTGGGAGGATCCCCAGTGACCCCGTTGGGCAGAGCCCTGCGGATGCGTGGTGCTGCTGATCCCTGTTGGGAAGACACCTGGCTGGGGGGCTCCACATCTTCCCAGCTCCCAGTGGGCACCTGGATGCAGGCAAGGGCAGGAACATCCATCAGGACGCAGACCAACATTGGGAATTCCTTGGGGAGGGCAGATTTGTTGACTATGAACCCCAGCAAATCTTTGATGTTCAATCCTGTCTTCTGGTGTTAAGCAAGGACTACTGAATGTTGTTGGAGGTCTTTTTCAACTTCAGGATTCCACAATTGTGATTTCCTCTTGCCCAAGGGCATCTTTTGCAGCCAAATGGTGATGAACTGGGGCAAAGACCAAGATTTTGGAGGTAGTGGGGTGGAAACCCTTCCCAGAAAGGTTATTCCTTCCACCCAAGCACATGGATCCTCAGCCAGCACAGACACAGAAATTCTTTTCTTTTGTCCTTGATTTGCTTTTCATTTCTCTTCATTCCTTTAAAATATCCACCCTTCAGGTAAAAAGAAAGACACTGAACTAAGACATGTGGGCACCTAGACCTAGAGAGTGAGATGGGGACACATGGCCATGGAGGGGGCTGTGGCCATTGGTGGGGCCCTGGGGGGACACAGGCAGGGCTGGAGCCGTGGGGGACAATGTCAGGGCTGGAACCCTGGTGGGGACAGAGCCCTGGGTGAGGCCATGGTGGGCCATGGGCAGTGCCAGGTGGGGCCATGGCATGGCCGGTGCCCTGGGGGAACTTGCAGGGGCTGTGGGGGCCGCTGGGTTGGAGGGAGTTGAGGGTTCCTGGCAGGGCCTTGGGGCTTGCTGAGGGCTTTGGGGAGCCCAGGCCGAGCGGCTGCGGCTGCGCTGGGAGACCCTGGCGGAGGTTCTGGGGCAGCTGCTCAAGGAGCCCCTGAGCTGGAGCCCCCGGCGGGCATTGGGCTCCTGGGAGGGAATGAAGGTCCTTGTTCCCAGGAGGGAAATCCCAGCAGGGTCAGGGTGTGGGGGGCAGCTAAGAGGCCACAGCAGGGAGGGGAAAGTCAGACAGATCTTTCCCCCTACAAAACTGCCCCCCAAAAGTCAGGGATTCCTGCTATAATGCTGCCAGGAGCTGTCTGAATCGAGGAAAGGCAGGATGGTACCTGGAGAGATTGAGCAGGAGGACCTGGAACCCCCAAAACCAAGCATGAAGGATGGAGTTGTGGTGGAATGGGGGACAGTGGGGAAGGGGTGAAATAGTCCTGGAGAAGAGTATCTGGGACCCCCAAATTATGTTTTGAGGGGTCCCACTCCTTCTCTTGGGCTCTTCTCCCGCTCCTTCCTCTGCCCATCTCCTTCTCCTCCATCCTTTCTCCTGCTCCCTCAGAGCCCAGCTGTAGTCCAGTTTCAAGCCTGATGTTTTAGTTTTCTAATGTTCTTCCTCAGGAAATTGTGATAAACATGATAGAAAGTTTTTGTAATAATATTTATGTTATTAATTCCTTCTGGAAGGAGGCATTTCTTCTTGATATCCCTCTAGTTTGACCAATGGGATTAAGTTTACCTTTCTTTCACCAATCACATTGGTCTGTGTAAAATTGTATATAAAGGAAAACGATCCCTAATGAAAGAGTAATTTTCTTAACCTTCCAATCACAGAGTCCGTGCTGTCGTGTGTTATCTGAAACAATGACACCCAGCACCCACCCTCTGTCCGTGCCCCTCCCCATTGTCCCAATGCTGTCACGTCCTGCGGGATGAGCCAGGATGGAGTCAGGGCAGGTCGGGCTGGGGCAGAGCTGGGCTCTTGGCCCAGCCTGGGCACCTTCCTCGCACCCACTCCCAAATTCCCCTGGCCCCTTAGCAGGGTCCTGGCACTTTTAGTGGTACTCGGGGTGCTGTGCTGGGGTTCAGGTGCCTCGCAAGGAGTCCCCAGTGTGGGGGGACTGCACTGCTGATGCTGCAATGCAGGTGTTGCTGTGCAGATTCAGAAGACCTGGTAAACGAGTCAGGCAGTGAGAAGCTGATTTGTCATCCCAGCTCTTTACGTCCCATCTGCCCTAGTGCAGCTGCAGCACCGTCTTGAGGGTGTCCCAAAACTCACACCTCAAAACGAGACCCTCTGCCCCTGAGCCCCTTGGCCCTACTCCCCGGCCAGAAATGAAGTTGGGCAGCCCCTGTCCACCGGGGCAGGGCTTGGCCCATGGGTTGTGTTTAAATAAAGGAATGCAGTTGTCTCAGCTGTGTCCGGGTGGTATCAGTAGCAAAGCGTGCCCGGCAGCAGCACGGGCTGAGCTCCGTGTGCGGGAGCAGCCGTGGATGCCCCCGGAGTGGGCAGGCAGGAGCCAGGCAGGGGCTGCTGTGAGCAGCAGCAGGGCCCCCAGGGGCTGGGGGAGCCCATGCTGAGCGTGCCTGGGCTGAGGGCACATTTGCTTCAGTGGCATCATCTGGGCCTGCACCTCCTCCAGTGGCATGCCTGGGTGTTGTAGAATGGCTACTAGGACAGGGCCACAGATCATTAGAAGAATTGTACAAGCAATCTCATTGTTAGAAAATTTAGAAATAGCAAACTGCACAGCTATACTGATAGTAGAGTAAGAAGGCTGTACTCTTGGCAAGGACACTGTACCCTTGGCAAGAAGGCATTAACTATAACCTTGATAGCTTTAATTAACAAGAAGCTACAGCTGTGAGAATAAGGAAGAACCCTGCTTCTCAAGACACCACAGAAGTATGTTGAACTTTTTGCTTTTAGCCAGTTGCTTTGTGACAGGCATGCATGCTTGCTGAACAGTGTATAAAAGAAAATGAGCTACCCGAATAAACCGAAGCTTGCTTTATCAATCATATTGATTGTCAGCTTGTCTTCCCTCGCCGTCGCAGTGGCACCCAGAAACAGGGACCCCCCATCCTTGTTCTCAGCGGACGGTGAGAGTGATCGGAAAAGCACCGGTAGCAGCGACCGAGGAGCAGAAGAGAAGCGAATGCTGGCACCCGCTTACTCCGTGCTGAACCGACCTTACAGAATGGGTTTTTGCCGTCCGATCCAGAAGGGCTTACCCAGAAAGGCTGCACCAATTTAATTCTGTCGACAGGGAAAGAAAAAGGTATGGATACAAAGGTAGCCCTTGATTTATTATTACACTTTTTAGAAAGCACGGGATTAAAGATAAGGAAATCAATATAAAAAAGGAATTAGCAGCATTAGTTGCGTTTGCAAAAGAGCAGAGTTATTTTAATGAACCAGGAGTTTTATTCCAGGTTGAAAAGTGGAGAAAGTTTGGAGATTGTTTGTGGTATTTGGTCATAGATGATGATAAGAGTGCTAAAAAGTTAATGAAACCATGGAGGGCAGTTATAAATTGTTTAAAGCAATATCAAACAGAAAAGCAAGTTGCTGCAGTTGCTTCGGCTCACCTAGAAGGGATGGAACTGCTGCCTGGACAGTTTGTCTTAGGAAACGACTATGTTACTACCCCCTCGGGGTGTCCCATTACATAAAACCATCAATCAAGGGAAAGGAAAACACAGTGGGAGATATTTTAGAAAGTCAAGGAATTCAACCAACTGCTCCTTTGCAGGAGGAGGAAAAGGTCAGTGATGATCAATCATTGTCTGACAATGAGGAGCAAGAATTGGAAAAAGAGGCATTTGAGTGGAGGTGGAGTAAATTAGGTCAGAAACTTACAAAGGCTGTTAATGGGATAAATTGGCAAGAAGTAACTAAAACGGCATTAGACCGGAATGATTATGAAATTCTGGAAGCTTTAGGAGACCCCATGGCATTTCCAGTTACATTTCAACATAATAATGGAGTTATGGAGGGAGATACCTTCCTGTTGATTGGAAGCTCCTGTCACAATTGAGAAATACTGTAAATGAATCTGGATTGCATAGTGAGCCGGCCAAACAAATGTTAAATTATATTTGGGGAACTGGTATATTAGTGCCAGAAGATATAAAGACTAGGCAATGTATTTTGGAGAATTGTAATTTAGCAACTAGAAATATATCAGTGACTCTGCCAGGGAATGCTACGATAGAGGAAATGATAGATAGGATGAGCAGAGTACCTGTAGGGTCACAAGCTATGTTAGTAGAAGCAGTGTCTTAGTTTACGGCAAATCTGGGAGAAAACCTCCAAAGGAAGATCCCTCTGGAGATCAAACCTACACGGCCCCTCCCCCCAGCCGGTTCGGGAATGATTCCTCGGAGAGAAGTGGAAAGAACCTGTTTATTTAACAGGCACAGCCTCCTCCTCCCCAGTACACAAAATGAACAATACCAGATGACAACACTTTTTCACAGCTCTGAAAAAGAGATGACAAATGCAGTGAGTCTCTCTTGGGTGTGGTCGCTCTGTTGTCACTCCCTCCGGCGCTGGGGATGGCTGTTGCCGGCCACAAGGTGTTCTCAGGTCCCAGTCCGGAGCAGGTCCCAGTAGTTACAAGAAAAAAGAAAAAAAAGAAAAAAACAAAGCAAGAGCGAAGCGAAGCAGGAGCAAAAGCAGTAGCCAGAGCTAGAGTCAAGGAGAAAAGAGAGCAGCAAAAAACAACAGCCACACTATGTACTGCCCTGTCTCTGTGTCCCGCCAGTCGTGGGGGGGAAGCAGGCTGATAACAGAACCAAAACAAAACATTTGTCCTTCAGAGCCAGTCTCACAGGCACAGAACATAACATCCAACATAGCAGAACACACATAAATGGGGATACAAACATCACCCTAGGACATTCCACCCCTTATCCCCATATTATACTACCACACATCATACATTTTAAAACTTCTATCTGTCACTTGCTCAGACCTTCGACACTTACATGTTTCTTTCTCCATTTTTCACTTGTCCAGACCTTCGACACTTGCACATTTTCTTCTATCTCATGTCTATATAGTTTGATGTACAGACAATGGCAGTAAGCTCTAACAAATATTGATTATCTTCACCCTACAATCAGATCTCCCTGAGGTACACATCTTGTTGATCCATCTCTTTGCATTACCCACCAGGTGCAACCTGGTCCCTGAGTAAAGACAACTTCACGGATGGGTTTGTCTGTACTCGAGGCAGACTTGATCTACACCGTCTTCCCTAACAAACCTCTGACATGCACCACTGGGACTTTATCTCCGTCTGCTGTATTCAAGGACTCAGACTGGGCAGGACCTGCTCGGTTGGTGGAACCCCGAGTGTTAACTAACCAAGTGGCCTTTGCTAGATGCTGTTCCTAATTTTTGAATGATCTCTCACTCAAGGCTTTCAGTTGGGTTTTTAGTAATCCGTTGTACCTTTCTACTTTACCTGCAGTTGGTGCATGGTAGGGAATATGATACACTCACTCGATGCCATGTTCTCTAGCCCAGGTGTTGATAAGACTGTTCTTAAGATGAGTCCCATTGTCTGACTTAATTCTCTCTGGGGTACCATGCCTCTAAAGGACCTGTTTTTCAAGGCCCAGGATGGTGTTCCGGGCAGTGGCATGAGACGTAGGGTAGGTCTCCAACTATCTTGTGGTGGCTTCTACCATTGTGAGAACGTAGCGCTTGCTTTGACGTGTTTGGGGCAGTGTGATGTAGTCAACCTGCCAGCCCTCCCCATACTTGTATTTGGACCATCGCCCCCCATACCAGAGGGGCTTCACCCTTTTGGCCTGCTTGATGGCAGCACACGTCTCACAGTCGTGGATAACCTGAGAAATACTATCCATGGTTAAATCCACCTCTCGGTCTCGAGCCCACTTATAGGTGGCATCTCTACTCTGATGGCTTGAGGCATCATGGGCCCATCGAGCTAGGAACAACTCTCCCTTGTGTTCCCAGTCTAGATCTATCTTGGACACCCCTATCTTTGAAGCCTGATCTACTTGATTGTTGTTTTGGTGCTCTTCATTAGTTCTACTTTTGGGGACATGGGCATCTACATGGCGGACCTTCATAGGTAGCCTCCTTACTCTGGTAGCGATGTCTTTCCACTCTTCAGCAGCCTAAATTGGTTTTCTTCTATGTTGCCAGTGAGCCTTTTTCTATCTCTCCAGCCATCCCCACAGAGCATTGGCTACCATCCATGAATCAGTGTAGAGGTAGAGCTTTGGCCACCTCTCTCTTTCAGTAATGTCCAGGGCCAGTTGAACGGTTTTGAGCTCTGTAAGTTGGCTTGACCCACCTTCTCCCTCAATGGCCTCTGCGACCTGTCGTGTGGGGCTCCAGACAGCTGTTTTCCACTTCCGGTTCATCCTTACAATACGACAGGAACCGTCAGTGAAAAGAGCATAGCGTGTTTCCTCTGGGGCAGTTGGTTATATGGAGGAGCTTCTTGAGCCCGTGTCACTGGCTTTTCTTCTTCATCTCTGACATCAAAATTCTCACCTTCGGGCCAATTTGTAATTGCCTCTAGAATCTTAGGGCGATTTAGTTTACTTATACGGGCGCGCTGTGTGAGAAGAGCAATCCACTTGCTCCATGTAGCACTGGTGGCATGGTGGGTAGAAGGAACCTTGTCTTTGAACATCCACCCCAGTACCGGTAGTCGGGGTGCCAGAAGGAGTTGCACTTCTGTACCAATCACTTCTGAGGCAGTTTGGACTCTTTCGTAAGCAGTTAAAATTTCTTTTTCTGTTGGAGTGTAGTTGGATTCAGACCCCCTGTAGCCTCGACTCTAAAATTTCAATGGTCGACTCCGAGTCTCTCCAGGCACTTTTTGCCAAAGGCTCCAGGACAGACCATGGCTCTCGGTTGTAGAGTAGAGCACATTCTTCACCTCTGGTCCTGTCCTGACTGGGCCAAGGGCCACCGCATGAGCGATCTCTTGTTTAATCTGGGCAAAAGCTTGTTGCTGCTCAGGGCCCCAGTGGAAATCGTTCTTCTTGCGGGTGACCAGGTAGAGAGGGCTTACGATCTGATTGTACTCAGGAATGTGCATTCTCTAAAAACCTATGGTGCTTAGGAAAGCTTGTGTCTCCTTCTTATTGGTTGGTGGAGACATAGTTGTAATCTTATTGATGACATCCGTTGGAATCTGACGTCGTCCATCTTGCCACTTTACTCTTAGGAACTGAATCTCACGAGTTGGTCCCTTGACTTTACTCTTTTTGATGGCGAAACCAGCTTTCAGGAGGATTTGGATAATTTTCTCTCCTTTCTCAAACACTTCTACTGCCGTGTTCCCCCACACAATGATGTCATCAATATACTGTAGATGTTCTGGAGCCTCACCCTTTTCTAGTGCAGTCTGGATCAGTCTATGGCAGATGGTGGGACTGTGCTTCCACCCCTGGGGCAGTCGATTCCAAGTATACTGCACTCCCCTCCACGTGAAAGCAAACTGAGGCCTGTATTCTGTTGCCAGAGGAATGGAGAAAAATGCATTTGCAATGTCAGTAGTGGCATACCACTTCGCTGCCTTGGACTCCAGCTCGTACTGGAGCTCTAATATGTCTGGCACAGCAGCACTCAGCGGTGGAGTCACTTCATTCAATGCACGGTAGTCCACCGTCAATCTCCATTCTCCTTCGGATTTGCGCACAGGCCAGATGGGGCTGTTAAAGGGTGAGTGGGTTTTGCTGACCACCCCTTGGCTCTCCAGCTCTCGGATCATCTTATGGATGGGAATCACAGCATCTCGAGTTGTTCTGTACTGTCGACGATGCACTATGGAAGTAGCAATTGGTACCTGTTGCTCTTCTCCCTTCAGAAGTCTTACTGTAGATGGATTTTCGGACAGTCCAGGCAAAGTGTTCAGTTGCTGGATGCTCTCTGTCACTACAGCCGCTATCCCAAATGCCCACCTGAGTCCTTTTGGGTCTTTGAAATACCCACTTCGAAGATAATCTATGCCCAAAATACATGGGGCCTCTGGGCCAGTCACAATAGGGTGTTTCTTCTACTCATTTCCAGTCAAGCTCACATCAGCTTCCACTAAAGTGAAATCCTGTGATCCCCCTGTCACACCAGTAATAGAAACAGATTCTGTTCCCACATGTCTTGATGGGATTAATGTGCACTGCGCACCAGTGTCAACTAAAGCTGTATACTCTCGTGGTTCTGATGTGCCAGGCCAACGAATCCACACGGTCTAGAAAACACGGTTTTCCCTAGCCTCTACCTGGCTAGAGGCAGGGCCCCTCTAAGCCTGGTTATCCTTCTTTCTTTGGGTATATGTTTTGGAGGTTCCTTCAAGGGGATCGGACATGTCATCATTATCATCATACTTGGCAGTTTGGCTACGGGCAACTGGAGCTGCTTTCCTTTTGGTGGAACTTCTTCTCTGATCCTTGTCTTCTTTCAATTCACGCACCCGTTGGGCCAGAGCAGCAGTTGGTTTTCTATCCCATCTCCTCATGTTTTCTCCACAATCACGCAGGAAGAACCACAGCTCAGCTCGTGGGGTGTATCTTCTCTCTCCATATGGGGAACGTCTGTGTTGGGTACCAGAGCCTCTGATCTGTACTGCTGAGATTTGGAGAAGGTCTTCTTTAATCTCTTCTCTGAGCTTCTTATGATTTTCTTCTATCTTGTCCTCTAATTTTTGCAGACGTGTTTCCATCGCTGCAATTCTGGCATGTGTTGGGCCATGCACAGCATCTGCGTAAGCTCGGAGCTTCTTTGCCATATCCAGCACAGTCTCATTCCTGTCATCCCTCTTCATTATGGCTAAAGCAGAGGCATATTCTTGTGGCCCAAGCCGTACCAGTTTTCGCCACATCACAGACGTGCATGGTACCATGTCTGGATTCCTAGTTGTTATGTCATCTGAGAAGATAATCTCTGCCACTGCCATTTCTCTCAGGCGTTGTATCCCTTGTTCTATGGTTTTCCACTGTGTTTGCTGCATATAAAGATCGTCTGCACAGAGGTATCTTTGTGCTACACTTTCCAAGACCCGTGCCCAGAGGCTGTGAGGGTTAACCCCCCTCATCATTCCTTGGTCGATGACAGGATCATGTGACAGGGATCCCAAATGCCTCGCTTCAGTGCCATCCAGAATTGTAGCCTCACCTGCAGCATCCCAAAGACGGACTAACCAACTAATTATGGATTCATCAGGTCGTCGAGTGTAGTCCTTCCGTAGGCCACGAAGGTCCTTCAGGGAAAAGGACTCAATATTGGCTTCTGATCTGGTACCTGTTGTTTTGACTCCTGATTTTATGTCAGGAGGTGTTGAGGGTCCTTCTCCTGCATCATCATCATCATCATCCACTGGTCGATCGGTCTTGTCTGTGCACTTCCCACTTCGAGTGCTAGTAGCAACAGCCATTGGTTGAGGCTTATTATCTGCTGTAACTGCTGCCTTAGGCTCACTATCTGGTTTGGCTGTTGGCTTTGAGCCCAGGGTGTTTGCTGTAGCCTGAGTGACTGGGATAACTGCTGATTTATCTCCCTGCCCCCCTTCCTCTGTCTGCTGTCCTACAGTATCTAGCAGTGTGCGATAAGCATATGCCAGGGCCCAGCTCACTGCAATGATCTTTTTCTCCTTAGGATCATCATGGTACTTCTCTTTCAGGTATTTCCCTACCTCAGCTGGGTTCTGAATTTGTTCATGGGGAAAGTCCCAGGCTATAGGGTCAGAGAATTCCTTCAGGATTTGGCCCATATCCTCCCATTTCCCACACCACTCAGGATTTTTCACACCTGGGTCTACTCCTGGGTCAGGGGTCTCATCAGCCCGTCTAGAAATCTCAGCCCTCATTTTAGAGAAGCTGCGGACTGTATAATGGAAACTTACTAGATTAAAGACCAGAAAGATAGTCTCTTTAACATTCAGGGGAAACTGAATATTCTCAAACAGTGATGTGACAAACTCAGAGGAGAAGAAGGAAAGCAAAGACTGAAAAGCCTCATCCCCTACTCCTCCTATAACAATCTGGGTAAATAACCATAGCCATGAACCATCCATACCTGGAACAGCCCCCAGCAGATTTATAAACTTCTTACAAATCACCACCACCAAGCCCAGCAGTATGGCTATTCTGGTCACTGCCCCTCTGCTGTAAAAACTACGTATTAGGGACAATAGTAGAACTATTTGAGGATAAGCAAATAAACCTAGGGACCATAGAAGTATTATGATCTCAAAAAACCCTAGGGACCAGAAATACAGACAAGCCTTCACCCCAAGAGACATTATGAATTGAAAGCACATGACTATTAAATGCTTTATACCACCACCAAGTAGTAACAACCAAAATATACTCAAAACAGGGTTTTTCCACTCTCTCTCGAGCCTCGCGTTGGGCGCCAAATTTTGTCTTAGTTTAGGGCAAATCTGGGAGAAAACCTCCAAAGGAAGATCCCTCTGGAGATCAAACCTACACGGCCCCTCCCCCAGCCGGTTCGGGAATGATTCCTCGGAGAGAAGTGGAAAGAACCTGTTTATTTAACAGGCACAGCCTCCTCCTCCCCAGTACACAAAATGAACAATACCAGATGACAACACTTTTTCACAGCTCTGAAAAAGAGATGACAAATGCAGTGAGTCTCTCTTGGGTGTGGTCGCTCTGTTGTCACTCCCTCCGGCGCTGGGGATGGCTGTTGCCGGCCACAAGGTGTTCTCAGGTCCCAGTCCGGAGCAGGTCCCAGTAGTTACAAGAAAAAAGAAAAAAAAGAAAAAACAAAGCAAGAGCGAAGCGAAGCAGGAGCAAAAGCAGTAGCCAGAGCTAGAGTCAAGGAGAAAAGAGAGCAGCAAAAAACAACAGCCACACTATGTACTGCCCTGTCTCTGTGTCCCGCCAGTCGTGGGGGGGAAGCAGGCTGATAACAGAACCAAAACAAAACATTTGTCCTTCAGAGCCAGTCTCACAGGCACAGAACATAACATCCAACATAACAGAACACACATAAATGGGGATACAAACATCACCCTAGGACAAGCAGTTAGAGAGGTAGGGAAAGAATTGGTACAAGCTCAGGGCAAGCCTTTGCTGCTCTGGCACCCCTAAAAATGGGAACACAGAAAAAAAAATGCTCCTATTAAAAATAAAGAAATGATGTGTTACCTATGTGGCCGAAAGGGACATCTGCGTCGACAATGTCGTGTTCAGCAAGTATGGTGTCAGAACTGTAATATGAATAATCGTAGTACAGAAGCCGGTAGAAAAAAGTCAGGAAATGGGAAATAGAGTGCGAGGAGCCATGGCACAGCGACTACAACAGTGGCCCTTGAAAAAGGAAAGTCTGCAGCAAGCTCATGCTCTCGTTCAAGAACAGTTAGATCCACACCCCCCCCCGGGCTCGCCCCCCTCCAGCCAGTCCTCCCTGGCACAGATCTCTCACAGTCAATTTTTCTAGGAGCCCACCAAAACAGCAAACCTGGTGCAGCCACAGCCATTGCAACATCCCAAAAATTTTTTCCCTTTGGAGCCGGTCCCCCTGCTGACTTTGGCAGTAGGACCTCCATCAGAAATAGCACATTTGTTTTCTCCAAAGACCCGACCCACACCCTTTACACCCCGTTTACAAGAGGCCTTGCTCTCCGTGTTATTTCAAAGATGCTTACACAAATGCTCTCTGCAGTGAAACTACACGCAAGGAAATGCATTCCTAATCCCCCCATCCAGAAACTGCCAGAAAGGGAAACAGGAGGTTTGTGTTGCTGAAAGCTCACCCTTTGGGTGACATGGAAAAAAGTAGCTGGATTGGAAAAAATATGTTAGATATGGGGAGTTAAAAAAAACCATTTTCCCCTGTTTTTAGGACAGGTTTCCTAGTGAAGAGCCTGGGAGAATTTCCCCCTCACAAAACTCTTTTAGAAACCCCTTTCCCTGAAAACTTGCGGTTTTTGAGTTTTAAAGGGTTGGTTTGGGTTTTGTTTTGGTAAATAATATTTACAGCTATCCTTGCTTCATGTTTTGGGGCATCCTCACAGACAAAGAGCTCCCAACAACTTAAACCCAAAGCAATTTTTCGGGACGCAGATTATTCATCTGTTCAGCCTCAGTCCTCTGAATTCCCTCCCCATGGCAAAACTCCAGCTGCTCCCCCATGCAGGCTCACCTGTGCCAAAAGGCCTCTGCAAACACGCAAGAATTTGCCTTTTACCTTTGCCGCCGTTGTTTGAAATAGGGGGGTTCACCTTCCAACCACTCGAGGTCACAATGCCCCAAAAGGCCAATGTCCACCTGGGGCCATAAGGGAACGGGGCCCCAACCTGGGGGGCCCCCAGTGAGCAGTGCCACCATGGACTGCGCTGGTCCTGCCAGGCTGAGCTGAGCACAGAGGCCAAAACACTGGGGGACAGAAACAAACACTGTCAGAGCAGCTGAAATGAGAAAACCAAAAAACAAGATGCCCACTCTCACCTGGACAGTACTGAATCCAGCTGGAAAAATCCCAGGGCTTAAACCAGGAAAGATGGAACTAAAGAACCCTCCGCTTTCTGCTGTGGCTTTTGCTGATACACCCTTGAAGCTTCAGAATTCCACTCCTGCCCCTCGCAAGGGCCACACCCCAGCAAAGCACCCCGAAACCCCTGCTCCTCTCCTGAGCTCTCAGCTGCAGCAGGGCCGCAGTGCCACCACAGCACTTGTGTGCTCTGCTTTTTCCCCGGGGACACCCCAAGCCGCACCCCGGGGCCCCCGTGCCCGGCCAGAACACCCCACCAGCTTTACAGAGCCCTCCCTTCCCAGAAAAGGAAATTTGGGGGCACTTTAATCTCTGTGGATCCCCAGTTTTGAATGGAGGAAATCCAGGCCCTGCAACACAGAGAACAGAAACAAAGGGTAAACCCCCCATGGGGCCCGGATCCATCACACAAAAGGGACAGGTTAGAAATCTGCCAGCACCTTTTCTGTTGACCACGATGCAGTGCAGCCAAGCTCCGGGAAATGGCCAAAGCCAAAAACGAGAACAGCATCAAATAAAAAAAGACAGAGATAACAGACAGCAGGGAAAAGGGGCGCAACAAGTAAAATGCAGTGATTCTCGCCTTCGCTCAAGGCTTTTTTCCTTCTCCACTCACAAAACAAACAGAAACCAAGCCCTAGCATGAGCCACCCATTTTTCCCAAAAACCCCTGTTTGGGAAACACCATCGTCCAAACCAGGGAAGCAAAAAAAGCAATCCTCACCCCCCGACGACAGTTGCCATTTTTCCCTTTTTCACCATCGTGTCTGTCTGGGCAACGTCTCAAAGTTTTCCCCCACCATGTATTCCATCACCCCCAAGTTCCATCAACAAGGAAGCTGGAGGAGGAAAAATGGAATGGAGATGAAGGTCAAGCCATTCCCCCATGGAAAAGCCTCGATTTAGTTTGGGGTGCAGACGTCTGTCATGGGGGGACAGAATCGATGGGGAGACATTCCCGCCAAAGGGGCACAGGCCTTGGAATCTGCACAGTCTAAAGGAAAGAGACACCTGGAGAAAGGAATGCCTTAGATGCGCAAGGAAAAGTGGGAGTTTTTGCAACACCCAATTTAGTGTGGAACCAAAACCTTGCCCCCACGGTTCACACACTGAACCATCATTGCCCATTCCCTCCAGAAAAAGGCAACCCCAGCTTCCAGAGGGATCCAGGGCAGGAGGGCCCTGCAGCACTTGGGACAAAAATGGTCAACTGTTTTGGGAAAAACCCTTTCCAAATTCCTTCAAAACAGCATGGCAATGAGAAATGGGCAGATGGGGACCTTTTTGAAACAAGCCTGGTCTTCCTGCATCTGCAGCTAGGAAAAGGCTGGAAAGAAAAAGCCAAGGGAAATCTTTTCTGCCATGCCATCGCACTGTTGTAAAACTCAGCAAATGGGTAAACCCTAAAAGAAACCCCAAAACCGGGGGAAGAAAAAGCACATGGGAGGGAGTGAACTGCGGGCTGGGTTTGGAAAAGATCGGGCGGTCAGCATTTTCAAAACAGGCTACAGAGTACGGATGGCTGGAAAAATTAACCCGGGCCCTGCCCGGGTACGACCTGAAGCATCACCTTCCAAAAGTTGACAATGTGGGTTCTTCTTGTCCTCGACCAGATTCTTTCAAAACCTTCCCTGTTCTGCCCTCTAGACTCATTTTCTTGATGGCCCCCTTTAGACATTGCAACCTTTAACTGCAGCATCGTGGCAGAGGCACAGAAAAACACGGAGCAGTCTTTTTGGAGCGACCAAACCTCCCTGCCAGCCCTGCCTTGGGATGGGACACCAGCTCAGCAAGTCCATTCCCACAGCCCCTCCTCTGCTCCGGGGGCCTTACAGACACATGGCCAGACACATCGGGCCCTTGGGGGTAAGCTCGCAGAAATGGTCCCTCATTTTTCACCTCAAAGCTCTAACACTTTTCTCTCACCTACAGCCTTCTCAAATGGCCTCACACTCTTATTATTATCAAAAAACGTTTTGCAAGCAGGAGGAAATTTCCATTCTGTGAAAACACCCAAAAGCGGAACCCTTTACAATCCTTTGGGTTTTGGGCCCATAAAGCAAATACAACTGTTTCCTTTGGGGAAATGGCACAACAAAGAAAAACACCCCACTTCCATTGCTCAGATGACCCTGTCACGGGCTTTTCACTGACACCCAACAAACACAACGCAGTTTAGGAAAGTTTTTGCTCTGGGCACCATTTTATCATTTCTCTCCCTCTCTGTGAACCATCTGCATGGAAAAAACCCCAAATGCCCCCAGCAGGTCCTCCCCTAATTAGGCCTTGAAGGTAAACTCAGGATGGAAGAACCTAAAAATTTGCTTTCCTTCCAAGGCTGGATGAAATCAATTGGCCTAAAGACTCCACCAGCTGAGCATTCGTTTTTAGATATGCAGACCAAGGGACGTGTCCTCCTGACCAGACACTGCGCCCTCCTGTATCCCATGGTGCTTCAGAACACCAATCCTCCACCCCCCGAGCACCTCACAACTCGCTCTGCTTTAGAGAGCGGCCCGGCAAAGGGAAAACACTGCTTGCCCCCAAGCTCCACCACAGCTCCCAGCAGAGGGGGGAGCCCCCGAGGGGCTGCCAAAACGTGCTGGCGTGTTGAAAACCCGACCTCTCCTCCAGTGGCCTGGGCGATCCCCTTTTTAAACGGTTCGAAAGCCCTGGAGACAAAAACAGCAGAGAAGAAAGAAGCAGTGCTTTTCCTGCCGTGGACCACCAACAGATCTCTGCTACCTAGCAGCATCACAAAACACCCGGGGCATGACCCTTCAAACAACAGCGCAGCAGCCCCCCACCCCCTGCCATGCATGTTTCAAGAGAAACTGAGGGCCCCACACCAGGGAAAGGGGGAGGGGGCAAATCCCCCAAATGTCCACGCTGAATTCCTTTAGTCAAAACCTGGGGGGGGGCCCCCCCTTTGGGGGTTAAAAACTGGAGAAAATGCATTTCATCCTTTTTCATTTCCTGCCTAAGACCTGCAGGCTCCACAGGGCCCTGCGTCAGGCAGTGATGCATTTTTTCCCCCCCATGCAGCACCTGTGTCTTTACTAATGTAAGGGTCAACACCGTTTTAGAAAGAAAAGCTTATTTGTTCAAACTCTGGGTTTCTGTTTTTTTAAACCCTTAGGTTGACCTTTTATAGCAAATATTTTTGAAGCAAATACTTGAAAGAAATCTTCTGGAGCACTTTTTCTGACAAATCACAAACACTGAGTTGCTCCTTTTGGCCCAAACAAATCCAGGGGCAAAATCTTCCAGGGCCTTTCTCCTGCTGCAGGCCCGGACCCTGCCAGCCTCGGGGCCTTTGGGGAGTGCCCCTGGGGGCACAGTTATCAAATTTTGATCAGACTGAGAGGCAGCAGAAACGCACCTCAGAGTTTTGAAGAGCTTGGACTCTCCTGACTTCCACTTGATCCTGCGCCAGCAAAATACCCAGGCCCTTCTGTGGGAGAAGGAACTGCCTTTTGCACTTACCCTTGGCCCAAAATTTTTTTCCCGGGGGCCAGGGATCCGGCAGGCTCCCCCCCACTCACGTGTTTCCCCGAAAGAAACCACGGGGAAAATGCTCCTCCCCCAAAAGACCCCCCTGGCAAGGGAGAGCCAGAAAAAAGCAGCCACACCCCCGGCCGTGACCACTGGTCTCACGGGGGAAGCAAAATGACTCCCGCACACTCACTGCAGCCCAAACACTGCTGCAGCTGATGCTGAGAACACACACACAGCACCTGCTCTGGCACACAGGGACACAGAAACGTACTCACTCTTCAGGCCCCTCCCTCTCCCCTCTGGCTGCACGGCTGTGCTGCGGGTCAAAAATGCCAGCCCAGGATCCTGCAGCGGGGGGAGGTTCCCTTTCCCCCTCTTCCCACGCAGAGGGATTTCCCTCCATCCTCTTCCCAGAAACGCTGCGGGTTCCCCCCGCTGTCTCCCAACAGCAACAGTAAAGCATCCATTTCCCCCACCCGGGAGATTTCACAGCCCTTGTCCCAACGTGGGAGTTCACCCTCATCTCCCAGCACAGAGAATTCACCACGTCCCGACAGCAGGAAGTCCCCTGCTGTCTTTTTCCTCTTTGGCCTCCCTTTTTTTGGAACAGAGGGACCGGGGAGATCCCGAATGCCTTTTGTCCCCCTGGACAGATGGTAGGTTGAGGGCCCGGAAGTTCTATCTCAGTTATCACCTTATTTATCTTAAAGCTACACATCCAGCTGCACCAAAAGCAGAAATGGGGTTCAGAGTTGGTTTCCAAACTAACAATGGCTAAAGTTGACTTGCCACTTTTTGTGGGAATTGATATTCCACCATGGCTAAGCCAGCAACAATCTTCTGCCTGCAAAACACACTGCATCTCCAAAAGTTTCTCAGCAGAAAAGGAGAAAACTGCTGAGATCCCTTTGCTGCCCTGCTGCTGCTCTTGCTGCAGACACTGACAGGAACTTTCCTTCAGCCTCCAGGCTGGCACTGGCTGCCAAAACACACCGAGCTTCACAATTTCCCTGCACATCCAACAACAAAGGCCCCTTTTCCATCACCGAAGGAGGGGCTGCTCGGGACCCAAACACATGAAGTGCCCTGCAAGGGGGAGAGGAACATAAAACCAGATGCTGTTAGGAAAAAAACCTCCTGTGTGGAAATGCCACAAGCAAGGCAACTCTGGGGAGAGCTTTTTGCTTTCACAGCATCCCTGCAGGAGCCACAGTCCCTTCACGAAGCAAGCAAAAGAAGACACAAAACACTGGGCTGTGTCACTGCTTGGCTGGACCCCAAAGGGAGGGAGTTCCAGGCTCCATTCCCAAACAGACTCTCGGTATGAGGAACAGAACCCCCCAGGCCTCATTAAAAAAATTTGGGGTGCACTACCCCCCCTGGCTGCAGACCACCCTTTTTCAGCTGCAGCTGCAGGCAGCAGCTCTCCCAAAGCAGTGGTGTTTTCAGAAACCTGGTCCCAGCGTCCCCCTCAGTCCCAGAGGAAGAACACAAAGCACACAGCAAGCCTAAAGCCACAGATCTGCAACCGAGGGAAAACCTCAACTTACTGCCAAGTGGGGTTTAAAAAAACCCCCGCATAACCACAGAGTACAGGGTGAAAACGGGGCAGCCCCGTGCTGGTCATTCTGCCGACTACTGTTCCCCGCAAACCCAGAAGGCAACCCTCCAGGGCCTGGGCCCGGCTGCTGAGAATGCCTCGGGCAGAAAGGGGATCCTCCAGCAACGAGCAGTCCCCCAGACTGCTCTGGACACTGAGGGGTCCGTGTCCCGCAGCATCGGGAACACCACGGGAAAGTTGGGAACATTCCTGTGACACCACAGCCTGGAACTCCTCCTGTGTACTAAGTGTTACTGGTACGAAGGGAGAAAACCCCACAGTAACACAACACACAACAGGTGTACAGGCAGAGAAGAGAAGGAAGAAGATTATATTTTATTGTTGACCCCCGTATATATAATTTCTGGAGAGTGATCAAGATTGGACAAGAGGTTACCACCTCCCATCTTACACTGGTCACTTAGAAGTCCCCTCAGGATTGAAAATCTTTTCAAAAGGAAGCAAACCCGGTTCTTGTTTTTCTTACAATTCATGAGAAAATGAAATCCACGATACAAAACAAAAACAAAGGCTTATTTCAAGAACAACAACTAAGGAGCACAAAAAACCTCCCAGACACAGCCTACAGCCCACAGGATCCAAGAGGAACATGCAGGGACCAAGATGGAGGCATGGGATGCAGAGATGGCCAGCATCAGAGATCCCCCGCAGCCCCCGGAGCCGCCCTGCCGAGCAGGCGAGCCTGAGCTGAGGCTGTACACCCGTGGGGGCAACCTTGCACAGAGGGCCCCGCGGAGCCGCCTGTCCTGGCAGCGCTGACCCCGTGGCAGGACCCCCGGGCTGCGAAAAGTGGGGGCTGCCTGCCCGGGGACGGACTCAGGGTTCAGAAGTTCCTGGGGAATTTTCTGCCAGAAATCTCCTTTCCCCCCACTCATATTGCAGGGGTTTGGAACGATTTCCCGTTTTGGGGGAAATCAAAGGCCGTGCACTGATGCGTCATTTTTGGGAAAGGGGAAAGTGAGGGCTTCCCGCGGAGCCGGAGGCCCCCGAAGGCGCGGGGCTGGGGAAAACGGCGCCGGGAGCTGCGGAGAAACTCTGTGTGCGCAGCTCAATGGCGGCCGGTGCCGGCTAGGGCCGGTGCAGAGCCCGCCGCTCGCTGCCAAATTGGCTGAGGGGTCCCGTCACTCCGGGAAGTCCGCGCCCCTTTTTGGTCCGAGCGGGCCAAGCACGGGGCCCCCTTTCCGCCCCAGGGCCCCCCCGCGGCCGCCATTGCCGGGGCGTTGAGGCAAGCGCGCTGGGCAAAAGCTGCGATCCTCTGGCAGCGCTGTGGGACATCCTGCAGTGCCCGGGATCGCAAACCGGGGGCTTCCTGGGAACAGCGCGGGGCGGCGGCGGAGCTCTGAGGCGGCCCCGGCGCAGTGGGGGCCCGGCGCTGGGTTCTGCGGGCTCTCGGGGCTGGCGCGGGCGGAGGGGCGGCAGGGCGCTCTGGCGGTTCCTGGTGCCGTGTGGGCCCCGTGCTGGCCTGCCCTGAGGGGCGCTGCGGCAGCGGCTGCCCGCCGGTCTCCTTCCCAGCCGTGCCTGGCAGGAGCCGGCGCCGGAGCACAGCGCCGGCCCGGCCCGCTTGCTGTGAGGAGCACGGAGGTGGCTGCCCTCGTGGCCGGCGCTGTGGCGGGGAAATTCACGTGGCCAAGGTTTGTGAGGCCAAAGCGGGCCCGAGGAGTGCTGTGAAAGTGCCTTATTGCTGAACAAAGGGAGATGCCATGCGCATTTGCCATGCGCTCTCTAGAGCGTCCCCTTTTTGTGGTCCAAATTCTCGGCCGTAGTCTCCCTCTCTCTTGCCCAAAGGCCGAAGTACTTGTAAGAGTTAAGGCCTCCCGATTCCTTCCTCCCCGATACTGCATTTCTTCCTTAATCAGCATGCTCGTCTTTGTATAACATCGATATTCGTGCTCTGTTTAAGCTTTTGTTCTTCTCCGAAGTTCAGGAATTTAGCGGGAATTTGTGTGAGCAGCAGTCCTTGTGAGTCAGTAACGTATCTTACGCTGATGTTTCTCCATTACTTCCTTCTGTGCAAGTCCCTGGCCTATCTCCAAGCAGATTCACTCCTTGACTCGTTTTTTTCCTCCCTGGGTCCTCTCTGTTGTGGGATTATTCTCAGTGACCTCATTCCCAGTCCTTTTGTGGCCGTTTCTGGGAGCAGAGGCCTGGCTGCCACCTGCATCCCCTTGCTCCGCTGCTGAATGAGCTGCACTCAGCCAGGTGTGTGCATGGGAAAAAGAGGAGACTTGCTGTAGCACGTGAGCGGAGAAACAGCATTCGTTCAACGCATGCTCTGCCAGGGAAGCACGAAACCGTGTCCATATCCCATGTTTTACACGTTTGGACCGTACATGAGCTACTTTTTTTTCCCTTTGATTTCTGTTTTACCACTTTTCCTTTGTGATCTTTTCGCCAACAGCAATTTTGAATCCTTTAATTTCCACGAACTCCTCCTGCTTTTTCTAATAGGTAATCTCATCCCATGCCGTGTGAAACATTGCTATTCCTCATCTGAGTGGACTGGTGGGCAGGAAGTCAGTTTTCCTTGTCTCCTTATCACCAAAGTATTTTATGTCACCTCATTTCCTTTTGATTCTTTTAATCAGCCAACTCTTATTAATTTTGTTATGAACACGGCCCCAGTACCTTCCATCATATGAAGCTGTTTGCCTGCACTCAGAATACGGTCCCATGCTTTTTGTTTTCTTCCAGCCTCATACTCAGCTTCTCACAGCTCGTGAGTATCGGGAGCCCACCATCCAACTGCCCACAAAGCGTGAGGATTGGTACTTGCCTCGGTCTGGGCTGGAACTTTTCCCTTCCCTTTCAGGAATTTCACAACACGTTCAGTCCTGGGGAAGCTGCAAAGCCAGAGGTGGCCACAGTTTTTCCCCCTGGCATTGTAGCCAGCTTGAGTGTCTCGTTTTAGGTGTATTTTTGCAAGGTGTGTGATCAGGAATGAATGTGGGAGATGTCTCAGCAGACAGAGCTGAAGACTTTTGCCTTTCGTAGTCACAGCTAAAGAAAAATTCTGGGAGTGCCTATGGACCCAGTGTTTGTTAATGGTTTATGACCCTGATCTGCCTTGGTGGGCAGGTAATCAATTATTTACGGGTGAGTTTTGGAAAGCCTCTGTCCTTTGGGAGCACAAAAGAATTGCCAAAGGCCCGCGGGGAGCTCCTGCAGTGGGGATTGCTGTGCATGGCTCGTAGTTCCTTGGCCCCCGATGCTGCGTGTTGGTTTCAGTCATTGCCAGCCCTGGGTGGCAGTGAGGATTCTCCAGCCGTGGTGTTCTTGCGCCGCTCCTTTATCCTGGGGCTGAGCCCAGCCTCGCCTGCGCTTCGTGCGGCCGAGCCGGGGCAGCAGCACCTGAAAAGGGCCTTGCCAGGGGCTGAGAGGTGGTTTGTCTGTGCCTTAACCATTAACCCTTGCCCAGCACTGACCTTAGGAATTTTGGAAATCTGGGGCAGCAGTCCGAGGGGTTTTTTCCCCTTTCAGTTCCTTTAGAGCTCGTGCTGTAGACAGGACATATTTCTTGACCACTGTCTTCCCCCTTTGTTCTTAGTGCAATGTTCTTTGCGAAGTAGTAAAAGGTAAATTCACACATCATTTCATAAGGTGAAAGCCCCAAGCTGATCTGGGCTGTGTTGCGATTCTCAACACGCTAGGGTAAATTAAAATTTTTTCTAGACATAGAAGCTGTACAGTACATGGAGATGTTTAGGTGGGTTTGAAGTTTGGTAAAGAAGTTGGTTTTTGTATTTTATTTCTATTCCCTTAGATTCTTCAGTTCAGAAATTATAACTCGTTCAGGAAATCTAGCTAAATTATAATAAAATTTTCTATGGTTGAATTGGGAAGGTGAATACATATATGTATATTTCATATATGTATAAATTCTTGTACCAACTTTCAAGATAAAATTCGTTAAAACCAATTATACATTTATAAGACTTTTACATAGACCATGTTTTTCTGTTTCAAAAGGATGAACAAGCTTGTAAAACAACCAAGCTTAACAACATATAAAATGCCTTGACTAATGTTTGATTTCTTTGCAATGTCAACATCATTTATATATCTTAATCAATATGACAATGCAGGTAATTATGATAACAATTTAACAAGTTCTCTTTGTTTTTACAGAGTTCCATTTTATCTGTTTGTAGGTTTTTATAAACAGAGAAATAAAAATTTTGGGGGGGCTTACTACAGACTAATACTAAAAGAAACCAAAGACTTCTTGAGATTTTTATAAGGTGACAGAGTCTAAAGTGAAGAAATAGTTATCACATCTAGGTGTGAATCTGCTCTTTTGTATTTTTCTTCTTTTCAAATTCCTCTCCTTATCTTCAGTGCAGGGATATTTGGCATTTCAGAAAAGTCCTTCTCATGCAAAGAGTCTGTGTGAGGGTAACAAGCTGTTAATTTCATCACATTATCATTATTTAGATAGGGTTTTTAGTTTCCTGTTCTGCCCCAGGTTTTGGGTGCTTTTGTTTTGTGGGTTTGTTTTTTTTTTTTTTCCTGTAAAATTCTCCCTCGTTTGCTTTCCAAAACTCTCTTTGGACAGGACAATCGCGTTGGGCAGCAGGCAATGGCTTTGCCTACAGCTTTCATTTTTAGCCCTTTCCCTGCAAGTAGGGTAGCGAATTGAGTGATAGTTACTTGGATGTTCTACCAACTCTTTCTGTGCTCAGACCATCCTTGCTGAAGATGACTTGGTGTTAAATTCATTCAACAAAAACCGAAAGTTATGCCTGATATTTAATGTTACTTCAAAAGGTGGCAGTGATCGTCTCCAGGGGGTCCTGTGTAAGTGAAGTTTTCAGAAGTGTCCCTTTTTTTCCTTCCTCTGCAAGGCGTTTCTTGTACTAAAGTAAACAAAATTCAAGTTCCAAACGCCGGAGTAGCTCCTCTGAGGGACGCCCCTTATAAAATATTCTCCAGGGTCCTGCTCCTTGGCTTTGAGAGCACTTAGTGTTTAAACAGAGTTACAAATCGCAAACTTGCCAAGCACAAGGTTTGACAACTGATTCTAACAGTTGAGATTTATTTGGTTTAATTTGGAACTAATGCACAATAATATGTTTCAAGGGAAAAGAAAATAACAGCTATGTGAGAGAAAAAACCCACATTTTTTTCTTAAAAATGCAATAAATTAATTGTTTTAATTTAAAGGCAAAATGAGATATAGAATTTTCTGCTTGAAAACAACTTAGCATAATGTCTTAAATATTTCCATTGCTTCCAGTGAAAGTATTACTTAAGTAATGTATCAAAAGTAAATTTAGGACTATAAATTCAAGCTATATTAAGTTATTTATATATATTAAGTTACTATAAAAAGTATATATAATTATATCAAGTTATTACAATAACTTATAAATGTGCATCTATGAAGGGAAATGAGCCATTTTTTAGAGAAAACCCTGGATTTTGTTATACTGTGGTGATGTTCGGGAACTTCACAAAAGCTTTTAAGTTCTGCTATTAAAATTATTTTATTTGCTCATGTGGAATCTTTGTATAGTTTGCTTAAAAATGTAGGTCAGGCATCATATACAAGCAGCTTTCACCCGTTGTTCTGAAGGGCACTCTCAGTATCACAAACTAAAGTAAAGTAGCAATAAACAGGGTTTAAAGGCACTTTTCAATGGAACTATAGTGTGTTTTTTAAAAGTACTCCTTTTGCAACTACAGGATGCAGTTAATTTATACATTTTCAACAGGTTGCTAGAACATTCAAGGAATTAAGGTTACACTGCTTTGTAGCTAATAAAGGTGACTTTTGGCAGAGTCTTAATAACAGAAACTTCGTTTATGATTGCCATTGCCTTTAGTGAGTTGTTTACCTTGAGTCAGTGTATTTTTAAAGGATTTGCAAAAAGACTTTAAAGGCAAAAGCTTATCGTGCTGGCTGGGGCTTTGAATTTGAAAAAAAAAAAAAAAAAAAAAAAAAGAGAAGACTGAAATAACTCTTGGCATCTCTTATTTGTCAGTTTTTTGAGCCTCTTTAAAAACTTTCAGGTCCCTCTGTGGGCAGTTTCACCTTAACTGTCGCTGCTCCTCGCCATGATGACAGATCTTACACTCACACCGTACTGAAGTTGGCATCGATGTCTGCAACTGGAGCACAAAATTACAGCACAAATCTGTACACATCCTCAATTGCACAAGACATAGGACATGCACGTAAACTCTCGTCGTTTGTCGTTCATGCATGCACACAATACTGAGGTACCTCTGTGGTTTAATTAGGTGTTAATATTTCTGGAGGTACTATTTATCAACCCAAATGCTTGACATTTCTTGGCACTGGCTGTGTTTCGAATGCCCCTGTGATTGCTGTAAAGGCCCGCTGGATTCCCGCTCGGAGTGTCCCGCCAAGGGCGAGAAGCTCTGGCCATCCGCCCTGTGCAGCTGCTGTTGTCACTGCCGTGTCCCAGCCGAAGATCCTCCCTGCCCGCCGGGCCTCGCCCGGGCCTGGCCTTAAGCGCGGCCCTTGCCGTGCGCGGCTCCAGCGCGCTGTGGCTGCGGAGCGGCGCGGAGCAGCGCCGGCCCGGAGCTGCTGTGCCCGGCGGGATGGACCGCAGGCCTTGCCCGCGGGGCCCGCGGGGCTCGCTCGCCCTTACCCGCGGGGCTCGGGGCCGTGGCGGGCGCTGCCCCGGCGGGAGCCGGACCCGCGCCAGCGGGACCCGCCCGGCCCGGCGGGCTGGATGGCCCCGGGGCCGCTCCCAGCCGCGCCGTTCACCGCCCCGCCGGCCGCGCCTGCCCGCACTGCCCTGGCTGGGGCTGCCTGCACAGCGCCAGGGGCTGGCACTGCCGCGGCCCGGGGCAACCGGGGCTGCCCTGGCTGGGTTTTTTAGCCCTTTGTCCCCCGAGTGTCGGAGCCGCTGCCAGCGAGAGCATCAGGAGAAGCCGCTGAGCTGCTCAACTCGGCAGGGCGCCTCTGGCTCGGCATCTCCTGGAGTCCTGGAATGAGGGCGGTCTCGGCGGGACCTCCACATTGTGGGAAGCGAAACTCACTCTTTGAAATTTAGAGTTATCACTCTAAAAAAGTTATTAAGGGATAAAAGGGACAAAAAAAAAAAAAAAAAAAAAAAAAAAAAAAAAAAAAGGAAAGAAAAAACTCCAGCGCTGTTGTGTTTTGGCGATTGGCCAGAAAGCACACTGGTTAATTCAGAGTGTTCTCTTTCTACTGTTGCATTACTGAGGTACATTCATATTCATGTGTTTCATACATTATCTGAACGTTCTGTGAGCTTTTGTCCTTTCAGGAACTCTTTAGTTTAGTTTCTTTATATTCTGACTTCTCTACATGTCATCTTGTGAATCAGGTCAATATGTTTTATTTCTTTTTGTGTTTTCGTCTGGTGTTTTACATCCTCTGATAAGGATTTAACATGATTTCCTCGAGTTTGTCACTAACTATTTTCTGGTGTTCTGGTTTGTGCATGGTTATTTTATCAAGTGTAAAGGTCAGCCAGCAGCTGTGGAGGAAACAACCAAATGGTTTTGCACTGCTCGTTGGGTTGCACAGAAGCATCCTGACATCTCGTGTGTTGCTAAGGCCTACGGTAGAATACAATTCCTCACACTATTATTTCTATAAGCTATACAGTACATATTGAAACTGTTGGATTGTGTGACACTGTGACAAGCAGCTAAACAGAGTTATTACACTGCACTCGATCCAAGTCCTTGTGATCAATACTGACATGCAAGTGCTAATGTGTAAACACAAAAACTCAGGATTATATTGTAGCAATTCTAGCAATCGGAGCTGGAGCTGTCTGGTTGGTTATTATTTCGAGGACAGCTTGTAACCTAATTATGCCATTGAAATGAGAAATGTGTTCTCTGGCTCCTGCTATGAATTCATGAGGGTTCCCAGGGGCTGCTCCATGGTGTTGTAGGATTTGTTCTGGTGGCTGTTCGTCATTTCCCCATTTTTGTGTGCCTCCTCCAGCCAGGGCTGCATCAATTGACCACTTTTCTCTGATTAAATCATCACACACTTGGATTCCGGACTGATTTCTCTGAACTTGTGCAGCACAAACAGCCCAGTGCTGTAATGCACCCTGAATAGCACAGACAGTGCCAGCACATGTTAGAGTGGGGAGAGGGATGATTTCCCCCCCCATTCTTTCAGTGAACTTTTCACAACATTCTCCATTTGCTGTTTGCCTTTGCAGCTGAAGCTGTTGCTGTGGCGAGTAACAAAGGACGGGACTCCTCGTTGTGAACTGATCTGACTCCAATCCTTTATTGAAACAATGGCCCCCCTTTCTATATCTTTTTGAACAGGCCACTGTCATGGGTCAGAAGAGTGCCAGAACTCTTCATCCCATTGGCCAAAAACTGACAGACATAGAGAATGTCCGTCCACAGAAAAGAATCCAAAACGTTGCACTTATTACAACACCACTTGCAATGTTTCTGTCAAGCCTGTGAGAACGAGGTCTTCCTAAACCAAAACATCAAGAAGAAACCGACCTAGACACTCAGAAGCTTCAGGCCTAGGGGACTCAGACTACACTTAAGCCATTTCTCTTGCAGAGTTAGATATCCTCACTATGGGCTCTGCCTCGAGCTGTACAAATTCCTTCTGTGCCAGCAGGCAGAGCTTGGGGTGAGGGGCAGAGGGAATCCTCCCAAATCCTTCCCCAGGCAAGAAGACCCTGGTACACTGACCACACTGCTCCCAGCAGTGTCAATTTTGCATTTCTAAAGCTCCTCTATGGGCTGCCTGAAATGCAGCTTCTCCTCCTGAGCAGCAATGTGGTGACTCACTTGTTACCTCTCTCCCTCCACTCCACTGCTTTTTTTTTTCTTTTCTGTTTTTTTTTTGTTTGTTTTGTTTTTTGTTTTTTTTTTTTTTGTTTTTGTTTTTGTTTATTTGTTTCTTGGTTGGTTGGTTTTTTCGGTTTTTTTAACAGTATTTTATTAACTGTTTTCCAGTTAAAGAGTCACATTTGAACCTCTTCTAGTTTTTCTAAATGCAGCCTAAATGTGAAAATTGATAGATGCAGACTGAAATTTTGGCATCACTAACAGCCACACACACACATACCCAAGAAACCTCCAAAGAAATAAAGATTTTTTTCTACTTCTCTTAAGAATAAAAATAGATTCTGCCACCCCTGTCTCAACCCCAAGTGACAATAAAAAAGAAGTATTCTTAAGAAAATCCTTCTAATGGTGTAATCTTGTCACGGAAACTGCGGGAAGAACCAAATCTCTGAAACAACATAAAACCATGGAATGAGTTGTTTCTGGCCAGGATGTGCAACAGAAATAATTTAATCCTATTCCTGGGGGTGGGAAAATCCTTTTGATATTTTTAGCAAGGCTTTTGTGAATATGGCAGCTGCTTCCGTGCATCCCTGCAGAAGGCCCCTCCATGTCTTGACCATTTTCCCTTCTCCCTCTTGTTCCCACTCCAAGGAAAAATCCTGCTTAGCATCCTCTGTAAGTGGCATGCCCAGAAAGCATCTTTTCCATCCAGTGCTGAATGGCAGCAGTGTGAGGAGGGGACCTGGTTCAGGGTGGTGTGAGGATCTGAGACTGTGGGTGCCTGTGTTTAATGATGTCATTTATTATTCATGGCTCCTGCTTCCATCTGATTTCCTGACTGGCAGGAGAGGAGCATTGCAGGAGAGATGCCTGGCTCCCAAAGCCCTGCCTTTAGCAGGGACTCAGTGCCAGGCTGTGAGCCCTTCCTTGCCTCCCTTGGATCAGGGCATTGCTTTTAGACACCACTTGTGCTGGGTGCTTCCAGGTGCTTTGGAGAGGCTCCAGATCTAATTTTCCCTATTTCCCTGGGTCTGTCCACACTTGTGGGTTCCCTTCAGCACAGGCCTTGCCAGACGTTTGACACAAAGGTCCAACGGAACTGGTCTCTGTATCAGCTTTTACAATATTAATTTTCATTCCCAATTTAGCCATCAAATCACTTCCCAGTAAATTGCAATCACAATGAGGCGAAATTAAGAATTCCTGCTTTTCAAACCCATTCCCCATATCTGCTAATAGTGGTTGAATAAAACACACCCACTCATCTTTCCCACTTATGCCCTGAATATTCCAAGCCATTTTTGGTTTTTCCCCCCTTAGGTCTAAGACTGAGAGTGGATGGAGAGGCCCCTGTGTCCATGAGGAAAGGCCTCCTCTCTCTGCAGCCCCCCGGAATGTTCCGCAGGGCTGCAGTGTGCTGGGTCCCTGGTGCAATGGGAGCTGTGCCAGCCCTGCCAGTGCCTGTCCATGCTGGGGTGCCCTTGCTGCTGCTGAGGGTGCTGCTGTGTGTGCTTGCAGTGTCCTTGTGCATTGCTGCAGCTGGAAGCCCGATTCCTTGCCAGGGGCTGTTTGTGTGGGCTGTGCCCTGCCCAGGAGGGCAATGCCTCTGCCAGGTGCTTGTGGCCGAGGCCGTGGCCTGGGTGCTGGGGCCCCCTTGGGCGCTGGGTTCCTCCCTGCGGGGCTGTAGGAACTCTGCCCTGGCCTTTGCCTTGCCCTGGGCCTTTTGCTCCTCCCTTCTTGCATTGCCCTGCTGTGCCTTTGTGCCCGAGTGCTGCAGGGGCTCCTTGTGCCCCTCCTGCAGCCGCCTCAGTGCCTGTGGGTGCTGATGCTGTGAGAGCTGCTGAGCTTTCTGCAAAGCCATTCCTTTCTGCAGTGCGCCAAACGCAATGCCGCTCCTTGCCCGTGTAATCCGCATTGCCCAGCTGTGCCTTGCTGCTGCTGCTGCCTGTGCTGCCGTGCCCTGGGCAGCCCGTGTGCCAGAGCCGGTGCCTGTGCTGCCGCAGTGTCCAAGCGCGGCCCCCCCGCGGGCAGGGCCGGCAGCTCCCCGGGGCCGGGCAGCGGCCGGGGCGTCCCGCAGCCTCCTGGGGGCCGGGGCCACTGCCGGCCCTGCCCGGGGGGTGCTGGGCTCAGGCAGCGCCCGGCGCTGAGCCCCGGCTGCCCCACAGCCCCGGCCCGGCCCCGCAGCTCCCCACAGCCCCCAGCCCGTGCTGCCGGGGCCGCCCCTCTGCGCTCGCTCCTGCTGCTGCCGGCACAGAGAAAGCCCCGGCAATGCTGACCTCCTGGTGAGCCGGAACCGGGCACACCAAGGGTCTGCATCAGCTGGCAAATTGTGAGGATGAGACCCTGCTGAAAATCATCCCAATCCGCAGTATTTCTCCCTTCCTCCTCTTTTCCATCATCCTTTTCCTTCTCACATAGATTCCTCCTGCAGGCTTGAACCATATTCCTGCACACTCCCCCCAATCCCTTCCCAGCACACCAACACCATCCATCCCCTGTTGTCTAAATCCCTTCTGGACATCAACTTATTTCCTCCCTCGGTGTCCATGTCCTTAATTACCTCCAGGAGAATGTGCAAACTCCCTCTGCATGCTCCCCAGGGACCCTTCTGAGATATTTCGGGATCGTCATCCCTTTGGCCAGGACCCCTTTCCCGGTTTTCCCTTTTCTCCCCTCCCTGGGTGCCCTGCCATGTTTACTCCCCGGATATCCCCCTGCACTCCCTGATGAGATTTTCGGAGCTCTCTGGCTGCCGCCTCTTCCCAGCGCCCCTGATGTGTCCCTCGTCTGTGTCCTGGTCACTCTCGGGTCCCCAATGAATGCCCGGTGCCGCCGCCCCCCAAGGGAGCCGATCCCCCAAAGTGGGTGAGGCCCCTTCATCTCCACTCCCTGCCCGCCGCACCGGAGGCTGGAAGGAATTCTGGCCCAGCCCCCAAGGGTGTGGGAAAATTCACCTCCCCAGAGGTTTCTGACCACACGGAAGACAGAGGAGCCCTGTAAGTGTAAGTTCATTCATGACGAAAGGGAGAGGCCATGGGACATTTTCCATGGGGTCTCTGCATTTGTTTCAGGACACAGCCGCCTTCTCATCCTAATTTTCCCGGGCGCATCTCCCTCTCCCTTTCCTCATTGGCTGAAGTACTTGGGAGGTAATCATTTCACAATTCACCTACTGCATTCCCCCCGTTAATATGCACCCCACTTTTGTACAGCTATCGATATTCATGTCTCTGTTAAGTCTTTGTTGTTCTTCCCAAAGTCCATGAATTTCGCAGGAGCTTGGCTGAGCAGCAGTGTGTGTGGTCACTGAATAGCATTTTGTGAACCTGATGGCTTCTTCTATCACTTCCTTATGTCCACGTTGCTGTCGCTCTCTCCCAGCACATTGACAGCATCTGTTTGTGCAGACACTTTGCTCTTGTTCCTTTCCTGGGGTCCGCCGTGTTTGGGACATCCCCCCTGGAGCAGGGTGCCCCCGTGGTGCAGCCCCAGCGGTCAGGCAGCGCTCAGCCCAATCAGAGCGCGCGGCGCTGATGACTCACCGGTTGCCAGGCAGACCCGCAGCTCCCCGCGTTCCCCACTTTGACCCCAGCTGCGCCCCCTCCCTTGGTCCCAGCGCCCCCCGTGATGGGAATTTGGGGAGGTGGGAGTGGGGGAGCGCCAAGGCCGGGCCCCCCCGCGCTGTCGTGGCGGGAGCGGCTGCAGTGGGGACCGAGTGGGGGCGGGAGCGGCCGAGAGCCCAGCGCTGCCCCAGCCCGA
Source organism: Sitta carolinensis (assembly GCA_032173965.1). Lineage (NCBI taxonomy): Eukaryota > Metazoa > Chordata > Aves > Passeriformes > Sittidae > Sitta > Sitta carolinensis. The sequence goes on along the minus strand of JAVUNC010000078.1, from coordinate 24,834 downwards.
GCTGCCCCAGCTCCATGGCTGCCCCTGCGCTGGGATGCTGTGGGGTTGGGGGGCAGAGGGAGCCGGCAGTGGGTGCTGGGCCTGGGGGCAGCAGGGGAAGGGCAGGAGAAGCAGAGTTGAAGGACAGAATGGTCAAAGGATGCACATGGAGGGAGTGTTGGCTGAATGTGGATGTTTAGGGAGCTTTTGATCTGAGACTTGATGTTTGGCAGATTTTTGGGCTGAATCTTGGTGTTTTGGGAGTTCTTACAGACACAAGATGCCCAATGATTTCCTGAGATGAACTTGGGCAAGGAGGAACCCTCAGCCTAAGGCACTCTCCTCTTGTTTTTTCCCCCAAACTAGTATTTTTTGTTCCCAAGGTGTGTCCAGATGGAGGAGGAGGAAAATCCCCAGAGATCCTGCAGGAGACGGGGCTGCAAACCCATCCCAGGGAGCTGCGTGGAGAAAAGGCCCTCCCTGTTCCAGGAAGGCATCCGGAGATCCAGCCAGAGCTCAGAGCTGGGGGAGAAGCCTCATGGTGGGGAGAAGGCCCACAAGTGCTTGGAATGTGGGAAGGGCTTCAGCTGCAACTCCAAGATGATCCAGCACCAGAGGATCCACACTGGGGAAGGCCCTACGAGTGTGGGGAGTGTGGGAAGAGCTTCAGCCGGAGCTCCAGCCTGATCCACCACCAGATGATCCACACTGGTGAACGGCCCTACGATTGTGGGAAATGTGGGAAGAGCTTCTTGACAATTTCTCATCTGCTGGAGCACCAGGTGATCCACACTGGGAACGGCCCTACACCTGCTTGGAATGTGGGAAGAGCTTTGGGTGTAGCTCTGCCCTGAAAACACACCAGCTCATCCACACTGGGGAGAAGCCCTATGAGTGTCCCCAGTGTGGGAAGAGGTTTCACACCACTCCAATCTCCTCGTCCATGAGCAGATTCACACAGAGGAGAGGCCCTTCCGCTGCCCTGACTGCAGGAAGGGCTTCAAGCACAACTCCACCCTCACTGTCCACCGGCACATCCGCACTGGGGAGAGGCCCTACGAGTGTCCCCAGTGTGGGAAGAGATTCTCCCAGCAGCTCAGATTTGACCCGACACCAACGAAGTCTCCACTAAGGGAAGCCCTGTGAGTGCCCTGAGTGCGGGAAGAGCGTCGTGTGCTGCTCCAGCTCCATCCCCCCTGGGAGGATCCCCAGTGACCCCGTTGGGCAGAGCCCTGCGGATGCGTGGTGCTGCTGATCCCTGTTGGGAAGACACCTGGCTGGGGGGCTCCAAATCTTCCCAGCTCCCAGTGGGCACCTGGATGCAGGCAAGGGCAGGAACATCCATCAGGACGCAGACCAACATTGGGAATTCCTTGAGGAGGGCAGATTTGTTGACTATGAACCCCAGCAAATCTTTGATGTTCAATCCTGTCTTCTGGTGTTAAGCAAGGACTACTGAATGTTGTTGGAGGTCTTTTTCAACTTCAGGGATTCCACAATTGTGATTTCCTCTTGCCCAAGGGCATCTTTTGCAGCCAAATGGTGATGAACTGGGCAAAGACCAAGATTTTGGAGGTAGTGGGGTGGAAACCCTTCCCAGAAAGGTTATTCCTTCCACCCAAGCACATGGATCCTCAGCCAGCACAGACACAGAAATTCTTTTCTTTTGTCCTTGATTTGCTTTTCATTTATCTTCATTCCTTTAAAATATCCACCCTTCAGGTAAAAAGAAAGACACTGAACTAAGACATGTGGGCACCTAGACCTAGAGAGTGAGATGGGGACACATGGCCATGGAGGGGGCTGTGGCCATTGGTGGGGCCCTGGGGGACACAGGCAGGGCTGGAGCCGTGGGGGACAATGTCAGGGCTGGAACCCTGGTGGGGACAGAGCCCTGGGTGAGGCCATGGTGGGCCATGGGCAGTGCCAGGTGGGGCCATGGCATGGCCGGTGCCCTGGGGGAACTTGCAGGGCTGTGGGGGCCGCTGGGTTGGAGGGAGTTGAGGGTTCCTGGCAGGGCCTTGGGGCTTGCTGAGGGCTTTGGGGAGCCCAGGCCGAGCGGCTGCGGCTGCGCTGGGAGACCCTGGCGGAGGTTCTGGGGCAGCTGCTCAAGGAGCCCCTGAGCTGGAGCCCCCGGCGGGCATTGGGCTCCTGGGAGGGAATGAAGGTCCTTGTCCCCAGGAGGAAATCCCAGCAGGGTCAGGGTGTGGGGGGCAGCTAAGAGGCCACAGCAGGGAGGGGAAAGCCAGACAGAGCTTTCCCCCTACAAAACTGCCCGAAAAAAATCGCATTAGTCAGGGATTTCTCCTATGACACTGCCAGGAGCTGCCTGAATTGAGGAAAGGCAGGATGGTACCTGGAGAGATTGAGCAGGAGGGGCCTGGAACCCCCAAAACCAAGCATGGAGGATGGAGTTGTGGTGGAATGGGGGACAGTGGGGAAGGGGTGAAATAGTCATGGAGAAGAGTATCTGGGACCCCCAAATTATGTTTTGAGGGTCCCACTCCTTCTCTTGGGCTCTTCTCCCGCTCCTTCCTCTGCCCATCTCCTTCTCCTCCATCCTTTCTCCTGCTCCCTCAGAGCCCAGCTGTAGTCCAGTTTCAAGCCTGATGTTTTAGTTTTCTAATGTTCTTCCTCAGGAAATTGTGATAAACATGATAGAAAGTTTTTGTAATAATATTTATGTTATTAATTCCTTCTGGAAGGAGGCATTTCTTCTTGATATCCCTCTAGTTTGACCAATGGGATTAAGTTTACCTTTCTTTCACCAATCACATTGGTCTGTGTAAAATTGTATATAAAGGAAAACGATCCCTAATGAAAGAGTAATTTTCTTAACCTTCCAATCACAGAGTCCGTGCTGTCGTGTGTTATCTGAAACAATGACACCCAGCACCCACCCTCTGTCCGTGCCCCTCCCCATTGTCCCAATGCTGTCACGTCCTGCGGGATGAGCCAGGATGGAGTCAGGGCAGGTCGGGCTGGGGCAGAGCTGGGCTCTTGGCCCAGCCTGGGTACCTTCCTCGCACCCACTCCCAAATTCCCCTGGCCCCTTAGCAGGGTCCTGGCACTTTTAGTGGTACTCGGGGTGCTGTGCTGGGGTTCAGGTGCCTCGCAAGGAGTCCCCAGTGTGGGGGGACTGCACTGCTGATGCTGCAATGCAGGTGTTGCTGTGCAGATTCAGAAGACCTGGTAAACGAGTCAGGCAGTGAGAAGCTGATTTGTCATCCCAGCTCTTTACGTCCCATCTGCCCTAGTGCAGCTGCAGCACCGTCTTGAGGGTGTCCCAAAACTCACACCTCAAAACGAGACCCTCTGCCCCTGAGCCCCTTGGCCCTACTCCCCGGCCAGAAATGAAGTTGGGCAGCCCCTGTCCACCGGGGCAGGGCTTGGCCCATGGGTTGTGTTTAAATAAAGGAATGCAGTTGTCTCAGCTGTGTCCGGGTGGTATCAGTAGCAAAGCGTGCCCGGCAGCAGCACGGGCTGAGCTCCGTGTGCGGGAGCAGCCGTGGATGCCCCCGGAGTGGGCAGGCAGGAGCCAGGCAGGGGCTGCTGTGAGCAGCAGCAGGGCCCCCAGGGGCTGGGGGAGCCCATGCTGAGCGTGCCTGGGCTGAGGGCACATTTGCTTCAGTGGCATCATCTGGGCCTGCACCTCCTCCAGTGGCATGCCCGGGTGTTGTAGAATGGCTACTAGGACAGGGCCACAGATCATTAGAAGAATTGTACAAGCAATCTCATTGTTAGAAAATTTAGAAATAGCAAACTGCACAGCTATACTGATAGTAGAGTAAGAAGGCTGTACTCTTGGCAAGGACACTGTACCCTTGGCAAGAAGGCATTAACTATAACCTTGATAGCTTTAATTAACAAGAAGCTACAGCTGTGAGAATAAGGAAGAACCCTGCTTCTCAAGACACCACAGAAATATGTTGAACTTTTTGCTTTTAGCCAGTTGCTTTGTGACAGGCATGCATGCTTGCTGAACAGTGTATAAAAGAAAATGAGCTACCCGAATAAACCGAAGCTTGCTTTATCAATCATATTGATTGTCAGCTTGTCTTCCCTCGCCGTCGCAGTGGCACCCAGAAACAGGGACCCCCCATCCTTGTTCTCAGCGGACGGTGAGAGTGATCGGAAAAGCACCGGTAGCAGCGACCGAGGAGCAGAAGAGAAGCGAATGCTGGCACCCGCTTACTCCGTGCTGAACCGACCTTACAGAATGGGTTTTGCCGTCCGATCCAGAAGGGCTTACCCAGAAAGGCTGCACCAATTTAATTCTGTCGACAGGGAAAGAAAAAGGTATGGATACAAAGGTAGCCCTTGATTTATTATTACACTTTTTAGAAAGCACGGGATTAAAGATAAGGAAATCAATATAAAAAAGGAATTAGCAGCATTAGTTGCGTTTGCAAAAGAGCAGAGTTATTTTAATGAACCAGGAGTTTTATTCCAGGTTGAAAAGTGGAGAAAGTTTGGAGATTGTTTGTGGTATTTGGTCATAGATGATGATAAGAGTGCTAAAAAGTTAATGAAACCATGGAGGGCAGTTATAAATTGTTTAAAGCAATATCAAACAGAAAAGCAAGTTGCTGCAGTTGCTTCGGCTCACCTAGAAGGGATGGAACTGCTGCCTGGACAGTTTGTCTTAGGAAACGACTATGTTACTACCCCCCTCGGGTGTCCCATTACATAAAACCATCAATCAAGGGAAAGGAAAACACAGTGGGAGATATTTTAGAAAGTCAAGGAATTCAACCAACTGCTCCTTTGCAGGAGGAGGAAAAGGTCAGTGATGATCAATCATTGTCTGACAATGAGGAGCAAGAATTGGAAAAAGAGGCATTTGAGTGGAGGTGGAGTAAATTAGGTCAGAAACTTACAAAGGCTGTTAATGGGATAAATTGGCAAGAAGTAACTAAAACGGCATTAGACCGGAATGATTATGAAATTCTGGAAGCTTTAGGAGACCCCATGGCATTTCCAGTTACATTTCAACATAATAATGGAGTTATGGAGGGAGATACCTTCCTGTTGATTGGAAGCTCCTGTCACAATTGAGAAATACTGTAAATGAATCTGGATTGCATAGTGAGCCGGCCAAACAAATGTTAAATTATATTTGGGGAACTGGTATATTAGTGCCAGAAGATATAAAGACTAGGCAATGTATTTTGGAGAATTGTAATTTAGCAACTAGAAATATATTAGTGACTCTGCCAGGGAATGCTACGATAGAGGAAATGATAGACAGGATGAGCAGAGTACCTGTAGGGTCACAAGCTATGTTAGTAGAAGCAGTTAGAGAGGTAGGGAAAGAATTGGTACAAGCTCAGGGGCAAGCCTTTGCTGCTCTGGCACCCCTAAAAATGGGAACACAGAAAAAAAAATGCTCCTATTAAAAATAAAGAAATGATGTGTTACCTATGTGGCCGAAAGGGACATCTGCGTCGACAATGTCGTGTTCAGCAAGTATGGTGTCAGAACTGTAATATGAATAATCGTAGTACAGAAGCCGGTAGAAAAAAGTCAGGAAATGGGAAATAGAGTGCGAGGAGCCATGGCACAGCGACTACAACAGTGGCCCTTGAAAAAGGAAAGTCTGCAGCAAGCTCATGCTCTCGTTCAAGAACAGTTAGATCAAGGACACCTGAAGCCATCCACTAGTCCTTGGAACACACCTATTTTTGTTATAAAGAAGAAACGAGGAAAACATCGTTTGCTGCACGACCTGTGTGCTGTTAATACTCAAATGCAAGCAATGGGAGCTTTACAACCCGGATTGCCTAATCCAGCTATGCTGCCTGTAAATTGGCATTTGTTAATAGTAGATTTAAAACACTGCTTTTTTACTATTCCCTTACATCCCAAGGACACTCAACGCTTTGCCTTTACTGTACCGTCAATTAATAGAGTCCTGCAAATAGATATGAAAGGACTGTATTGCCCCAAGTGATGAAAAACAGCCCTACTTTGTGTCAATTGTTTGTAGATTCAGCATTAAAGCCAGTCCGAGCAGCCTGGCCAGAGGCAATCATTTATGTCCTGAGTTGATGCTGAATTGTATCCCCATTCATCTGTTTAAATCAAAAATAAGTTCTGCACCTTTAAAACTGGATCTGAGAGTGAAGGAGAAGCAGTGGAATGTCTGAGATGGTTGTTTTCAAGGCATCAAGATAAGAGTTTTCAGCTTTCCTGGACACACAGCGAGTGTCGTCTGCAGTGTGGATGGTGGGAGGGAGCTCTCCTTTGCTTTTTGTTAGTTTTTGGCTAGTTGAAGCACAGAAATTCTCCAGACTGTGAGGTTTTTTTTCTTTTTCCTTGGAACAGTTTGAACCTGCTCTGGAACAGTTTGAACCCAGCAGAGCACCAGGAGCTCACCCCTGTGGCCCCCCAGGCCTGGCCTGGGCCCGGCATTTCCCAGTGCCAGGGACTGACACAGACTGAGTGAGCCGAGCTGCACCCACGGCAGAGACTGCCTGGATTTGTCATCTCTTCAAAACAGTGAGAGGTTTTTGTTCTTTAGTATTCATTTGTTTTGTTTTGCCTGTTGGATAGACGTATTTTTTCCACTTTCCTCTGAGAAAAAATCTTGCCTGAACCACTTGGGGGAGGGGCCGTTTGAGTTTGCTTTCTGGAGGGACCCATTCGGAGGTTTCTTCCCAAGTTTGCCTTGAACCAGGACAATTTATCATTACATGGATGACATATTATTGGCACAAAAGGACTCTTTTACTCCACAACAAGAGATATTTCTTGCAGAGCAGCTAAAGCAGAAAGGATTAATAATTGCTCCTGATAAGGTACAGTGTACCCCTTTCTGGAAATATTTGGGATGGACTATTTCTGATTCCTATGTGAAGCCATGAAAATTAGTAATTAAAACAGATATAAAGACATTAAATGATTGTTAGGGGTTGGGTCCTCTTGTAGAATTTTTTTTCCAATAAGTTGCCAAAGAACTGATCTCTGGGAACTTATAGATAGTTAAGAAAGATAAAAGAAGTGACTGAGGTGGAGAGAAGAGGAACACGTGGACTTCACTTTTAGGGGGTCTGCTTGTCGGGAGCAGAAAACAGCAGGCTGTGGTTTTCAGACTTCGGGGAGGGGAGATTTTTCTTTCACGGGCACCACTGGAGCGGAGTTCGGGGTTTCCTGCCACGGTCTCTTTGTGTGTGCCCCGGGAATCCTGACCCTGGCCCGTCTCTGCCTGGCTGAGAGCCGCACCGCTGCAGTTCCTGCCCCCCTCGCTGTTCCTTCGCTCCTGCTCCGAGTGTTCTCCACGCCCCAGTCCGCACCCCCTGTCCTGCCGGGACTCGTGCTGCAGCTCCAGCCACCGCCGGGGAGCTCCTGATCCATCTCCAGCACCCCGGGACTCTGCAGCACAGCTGCCTGTGTCGGGAACTGCACCAACGGGGAAAGGGTGCCAGTGCCAGAGAAAACTGTGACTGTTTCCCTCTTCTGTTTGTTGTTCTTCTCATAGTTAGTGTTGTTCTGTTTTGCCTTGCTAAACACAAGTAAAGAACTGTTATCCATATCCTCACATCTTTGCCTGAGAGCCCCTTAATCCTAAAATGATAACATTTCGGAGAGAGGAGTTTTGCATTCTCCATTTCAGGAAAGGATCCTGTTTTGTCCTTAGCAGATACCTGTCTTCCAAACGAAGACAGTGCTTTATCAATCCTTAGTGTTTGCTATTGCTTAGGAGTTTCTTTTTCACAAGGAGCACGGAGGGAGCCTCCTCTGGATAAGGATCCTGGGTTTAGCCCAAAGGAAAGTGTTCTAGCTCCTGAAGAACTAAATCCAGCCAGCCAGAGTGCCTTGCTTTTGCCTTGAGCACAGAAACTCTCAGGTTGATAACTTTCCCTGCCTGTCACAGCCGTGCTTAGGGCAGAACTAAGGCTCAGGCTGGCAGGGCTGGATGGCCCAGCCCTGCCCCAGGCACAGGCACAGCTCGGCCAGAGCTGAGCCCAGGCTGGGCGGGCTGCCCGCTTAGAGCCTTGAAAGGAATCCTGCAGGAATAACTCAGGCAACTCACAGGCTTTGGGAGCTATTCCTGGCTAAGGAATGATCTTATAAACAACTTAGAGATAACTATAGCTACGGACATATAGAGAGAATTGATTGAAAGTATTATCTTTTTGTTATAAATAAACTAACAACTGCCAAAGGAAACATTTTTTCATCTCAGTTAGGTTTTGCAGGTTACATTTTGGTATATAATTAAAAACGATGCATCTTTGTGTTAGTATCACAGGACAGAGATAGCAAAAGTGAACCATTCTGTTATCTAGGGATACTCATTAAGTTGTTTGTTGAAGTTGGAAAGAGTTGAGTTATACTTACAGAGCTGTTGTATCGTCATTAGTATACTTCACAACATCGATTAGTGGTAGCAGTGTAAATATTGATCTTTTTTTTTCTTAAGAGTTTTGAAATTGATAACAATTCTAATTAATTTAACATTGTTTTTGGGATGATCATGCATCTTTAAAATATGATTTTTTAGGAAAAGTATAAAGATTTGACTTCAAGGCTGTAAGTCAAACTAAATTTTTTTTAATTTAAAAGCTTTTTATGATTATTTTTTTAATGTATTGTTTTAAAATTACTTCAGTTTTGTAAAAACCTAATATTAAAAGCTTTGGCTATATTTTGCTTTTAGGATGAGAAAACATACAAATTAGTATTTTAGTGATAGCAGTGATAAATTTGCTATATTTAAAAAGCTGCTATTAATTTCAACAATAGTTGGTATAAGTGAAATATGAAAGGTTATGAAAATGGTTTTACAGACCTCGTAAATAGAAATGACAGGAAATCTGCAACTGAAATTTGCCAATGAAACATTTTTCTTCTACACTAAATTAGTACCTCTACGTTTGCCTTTAAGAACTTGGAATGTTCTTTTTAGGACCTTTACATATATACCAAGTGTTCTGTTGCCATTATCTAGAATTATTACCAAGTGTGTTTAGTTAAAGATCAGGTTTTACTATCTGTATCTGCATTTACAAACAGTAACAGGGTAAGGGATGAAATCCTCTGGCTATTGTATGAATTGACTGTCTGTATCAATAGAGTATTTCATAAGCTTCCTCTCGGTGTTGTTTCAGCAATGGGCTGGGCTGTGGATGGGAACACCTGGGGTGCTGCACACCTGCCCCTGGCAGTGCTGGCCTGAAGCTCCAGCACAGCACAGGGCTGCAGGGGCTCTCCCAGAGAGAAGAGCTGGAGAGCAGAGAAGGCAGGAGTCAAACTTACTAGAATAATATTATGATTAAGGCTTCATTTGTCCTTTCACAAAGGTTTTCATAAGCCCACAGCACGGGGCAAAGGCATTGCTTCCAGCTTTTAGAGCTTTCTATTGCAAGCCTGGCTGATTTGCTATGGCTCTGTTAATTGTCAGACAAACTAAAATAGTTAACAGCTTCTGTCTTTGAATAAAATGATTGCACAATTTTAAATGACTGGAAATAAAACTTAAATTAGATTTTGAAATCCTATCACTGAAACCGTAAGATTTTTGGAACAGGAAAATAATTCTCTCAATATATTCTCTTCCTCAGAGTGTATTTTTAAAAAACACATCAGTTAATTACTGCTTGAAAGGATAGCTTATAAATTAGGATTATTATCTATTCTCAAAAGCAATCGAAGTAATGTAGGAAGTTATAAGTTGGTATGATAAGAGGGTAAAACAGTTTGGAAAATTGCTGTGAGTTTTCTACAGAAAAAAATTATTAAACTGGAATCTGGAAATATTACACAGCATCATATTGAAACCTCAATGTCCATTTGGAAAGAGAAGAGTTTAGTATTGTCTGTCTCAGTAACTCAGTTGCAGGTACCTACAATCCAAAATCAGAAGGCTGCTCGTCTCCCAGCAATGCTTCGTGTGTTCCATTTGTGCCCTCCTTTCCCAAAGGAGTTTCCGCAGGTGTCTCGTTGCTGGGCAGAGCTTTCTGTGGCTGTGCCCGGCATGCCGGGCCTCGGCATCGCCGCGGGCGAGTGGGCTGAGGCCGGCGGTGGCCCCGGGAGGGCCCGGCCGCTGCCCGGGGCCGCGCTGCCCATGGCCCGCTCCCGGTGCCGGCGGGGGCGGCGCTGGGCCCGCCCGGGGGGGTTCGGGCTGCGGGGAGGGCAGAGCCGGAGCGGAGGAGCAGCCCCGGCACGGGCCGGCACCGGCCGGCATTCAGCTGACAGCACGAGCAAAGTTCAACGCAGCTCCCGGCGCCGCTTTCCCAGCCCTGCGCCTGCCCGCACAGGGAAGCCCTCACTTTTCCTACTCCTAATTAGGAGCATCAGTGCATGGCTTTGATTTTTCCCCAAAAAGGGAAAGCCGCCCCAAATCCCTGTGAATGAGTGGGGGAGGGGAGACTTTCCTGGCCGAAAACTCCAAAACCTCAGAGCAGGATAATGAGAAGTAAATGAAGCCCCTTAAACCCAGTTTTTCCCCAGCCCTCCCTCCTTCCAGCTCTGCCTCCTGCCCGGGCAGTGCAGGCAGACAGGGAATGGGGCCATGGTCAGTTCATCCCCGTGGCTTCTCCCTCTCTGCTCAGGGACAGGAGCCCTTCCCCTGCTGCTCCCTGGGCTCCCTCCCAGCGGACACTTCTCCAGGAACTTCTGCAGCCTGAGTCCGTCCCCCGGGCAGCAGCCCCCTCACTCTGCTGCAGCCCCGGGGGTCACTGCCACGGGGTCAGCGCTGCCAGGACAGGCGGCTCCAGCGGGGCCCCTCTGTGCACAGGTGTCCCACGGGGTCACAGCCTCAGCTCAGGCCTCGCCCTGCTCCGGCAGGGGCTGCTCCAGGGGCTGCGGGGGCATCTCTGCATGCCTGGCCATCTCTGCATGCCTGGCCATCTCTGCATCCCTGGCCATCTCTGCATCTTTGTAGGCACCAGGAATAGGCTGAGTTCCAGGTAAAGCTCATCTCTCATTCCCCACACTGGTAGGGCCATTCCCCAGTGTGGATGTTCTGTTGTTTCCTCAGTTTGAACCTCCACCTTGAGGCCCTTCCCACATTGCAAGCACTTGTGGGGCTTCTCCCCACCATGAGGCTTCTCCCCCAGCTCTGAGCTCCAGATGGATCTCTGACACCTTCCCCGCACAGGGAGGGTCTTTCCTCCTCGCAGCTCCCTGGGATGGGTTTGCAGCCCCCCGTCCTGTGAGGAATTGCCTTCCGCAGCTTTTCCTCCCCCTGGATTCCTGCACCGTGCAACCGCTCATAACAGCCTCTTCCACGAGGAGCTGTGGCAGGGATTTGTTCTCCCTGATATCTGTCCACAGCTCAGTGCCTGCAGGAGGAAGGACAGGGAAAGGAAGAGACAGCCAGAAGGGAAAAACAAAAGGCAGAAGGAGAGAAAGGAACAAGAAGGAACAAGGGAGGAAGGAGAAGGAAAGGAACTTAGATGGAAGGAGAGAAGGAGGAGAGGAAGGAAGGTGGACAAGGAGAGGATGGGATTTGTCTCCATTCCAGAGGGAAGGGGAAGGAGATCCCCCCAGTTCCTCCCTGGCAGGATGGTGTTGGCAGCGGGGTTGTCCTGCAGCAGGGGCCATGCTGGGCTGGGAGATGGAGCAGAGGAGAGGGGGAAAGGGGCAGAGACTTCCTCCTCAGCTGCCTCAGTGTTCCCAGGGCATCTTCCTCTTCCTCACAGCCTCCTCCTCCTCCTTCCAGACAAGGTTTGGGATTGACAAATCCCGGCTTGGGGGAAAACAAGTGGTGAGCATCTTGGGTTTTGTGAGAAACAAGCCTCACTCTCTAAAATTGTTAGAAGTTTAAGAAGGCATTAAAGGGACAATATCAGTGCTGGGTGCGCAGCCACAGCCAGAGGCACACCAGTTAACTGGAACAACTCTTCTTACATACGTTTGCATTGCATTGGTCAAATGCACATTCATAACCATTACGCATATTCAAACATTTCTTTGAATCCGTTTACATCTTTCAGGAACTCTTTAGCTTGCTTGGACCCCTGACCCACCTTTTGTGCAGTTTAGAGGGCCGTGTGTCACTTTCTCACAAGGGCCCTGTTTTGTAGTTTCAGGAAGGGACAGCTCTTGACAGCCGATGGGTCAGTAGCAGAGCCCTCCTCACATCTGTTCTTACCATGTTATCTGCAGGGCTCTCTCCATGTTATCTGCCCATGCAGATGGTTTGAGCTGTTTCATTACTGTAAGTTTATTATAAGTCCTTGAAATCGACATAGCTATTTCACAAATATATTTGAGTTATTCTCATTATTGTCAATTAGTTATAAAAATAAAAGTATTAGTTATTAGTTCACAACTACAGTTACTTCTTCAGAAGTTAATATTAGAATGCACAACACATAGCCTCTACTTTAATATTTTGCAAAAGCCTAAACTAGAATGTTTCTTGGTCACACTAAAATAGACAAGCTCCACAGGGGCCAGGGCATTGGCCACAAAAAGCTGACAAATTGTACTATAGCAAAAGCAGTTCAAAGCGATTACAAAATTGTTGTGATTAATAACAATCTGCAAAAGCCAATACATAATAGCAAAAGCCAACAACCACCTAGTTCTTTCTAACCCCCACGGGGCAGGTTTTTGCCTTGCCTGGAGCACTCGGGCCTTGCCCGGGCCCCTTCTGCCCTCTGGCAGAGCCAGTGGCACTTTCCAGCACACTCGGTTTGTAAGCAGGGCTGGGCTGCAGCCGGGGAGGCTCCGAGCGCCTCCTGCCAGGCCGGCTCTGCAGGGGCCGAGGCTGCTCTGGGCTCTGCCGGGCTCTGCCGGGCTCAGCTCTGGGCCAGGCTGGGCCCGCGCTCCCCTCCCACTGCTCCGGGCAGCTGAGGCACAGCGGGGGAAGGAAGGCACACCTCCAGGAGTTGAGCTTTAGCAGAGTTTTTATTCAAAAACTGCCAGAACAAAACAATGACCCTAACTAACCCCTAGTACTAACTACCCCAACCAACTAGTTGTCCTAACTACTGTAACAAAAACTGCCCTCAGGGGCTTCATCTCCTCCGCTGCTCCTTCAGTTGCTTTGCTGCCGTGATCAGAGGGGTCAGGCTGGAGAGAGGCTTGGCTGATGACAAAAATGGGTGCTAAAAAACAGAAAAGAAAAAAAAAAAAAAAAAGGATAATAAAGAAATGAACCATTACTTTCCAAAGTCAAGCTCCTCACAGTTTCTGTTGCAAGAGCACAAAGAGGAATAATGGTTTGAAACTCAAGAGAGACAGACTCAGATTAGATCTCAAGAAGAATTTTGCTCCCAGGAGAGTGGGGAAATGTCGTCGTGCGTATCTCTGGTCAGCCTGGCGTTCGGCTTGACCGCCCACTAGCTCTCATACGCCTTGACAGTATCGTGTGTGGGTACTTGGCTCTGCAGCACCTTTGCCTATGCTGTCAGGCTGTGGTTTCAAAGAGGGGACTCTCAGAGACATCCGGGAACATAGGTTTTATTCGGGGGTTACAGGGGAAACCCCTGACCCCAGGCCCGGTGCCTCAGGCAAGAGAGACCCCGAACCTGGGTTACAAGGGGGTTTTTATCCAAAGGGAGATGGGGGTGGGGTGGATACAGATTACAAACCAATAAGACAACTTAAAGTAAGTTGGGGAGGGGTCTCTGGGGGATCCATTAACCTCTGAAAGTCTTAGACCGCACTGGACCTTGAAGATGATTGATGGACCGAGGGAGGAAGCTACATTGCTAGGGTGGGCAGAAGCTTATCTCGGGGCAAACTGATAGGAAACGGTCTCTGGGCAGAGTCCAGGGTTGTTTTGGGAACTCTTATCAGGAGTCTGACCAGATGTTTCCTAAAGCAGGGGGCCCCCTTTACAGAGACTAGAAAAAACTACACTAAAATAACGAATATAACTATCACTAAAACTTATCAAACAATTCCAGCATTCCCGCACCTCCCCCTTTTTTATTATATTTTGTTGTTACTGTTCTGGAGTGTAGATTTTGGAGCTGTACTCGCTGCTGGAGGCAGAGTTTGGTGGAAATACTACGGAATGCCGGCACGATTTTGGAGGGTTGCCTGCCTGGTAATTTGTTCGTCTGATAGGAGGTCACTTATAGCTTGAGTTGTTAAATTTGCTTGTTTGGCCACCCAGCATTCTAAATGGCCTAATTCTCTCATAGCTTTTGCTATCGAGACCCAGGGTAGGAAAACTGTCAAGGCTGTGGCCTTTGCCCTGGACCAATGGATAATTTCCGAATTACAATCTGGGTCGAGACTTGTTACGTCTCTTTTTTGGATAGGTGTGTGGTGAGAGGAATTTTTCTTGTGCCAATTAAGGATTTGAGTCATGTTTGGGGTAAACAGACTCAACTTGCCTAATGTGCATGGGCCTCCGATCAGTCGAGCAGGAATGTCTGTGAAAGCTCTGTCGTCACAAATGAGGGAAAATGGAAACTCCTTTTCTTTCACAGGGATTCCTACCAGGCAGGAGGATATGGGATTTTGTGCAGCTGCTGAGGCTAGGCAGATGTGATCTTGTCCTAGACTCTTTGCGAGGGTTTTCCATACATTGGTTTTGGGCTGCGGGACGATCCAGGGGATGGTTTTTGATGGGAAAATGAGCAGCACCACAAAGCTGAACATTGTCGTGCTGCGGATTTTTATGCCAATCATCAGGACTGCGTTTCTGTAACTTAGAAAAAGGGGTTTAGTTAAACAAACACTGAAAACATTCAGCTGGAGGAAACAGCTCCTCCACTTCTTTTTTGTGCCAGCAAACCCAGGAGGGAAAAGCAATTGGACCAGGAGAACTTGTCTCTGGGCCAGTTTTCTCTTCCTCCTTTTTCCTCCTTCTCCAGGAGGCCACAGTGACTTGTGGCACCTTTGTTCCTGAAGTCTTGGGGACATAGGGTCTCACATTGCGGGAGGGGATCCACCGCAAGCCAGTGGGAGTGGAGACACAGGCGTATCCACGCCCCCATGTGACCAATTCGTGAGGACCCTGTATCCTCAAAGTTTCTGGATCTTTGACAAGGACTTTTGGCCTTTCATGGGGCTCTAACTGTGAGCTTCCCGAAAGTGCCTTGTCGCCGGCGGGTTCATGGTCTCAAAGGAACAGTTAAGAAAATTCAAAGTGAACACGGCACGGGCTAGTCTTACAGATGGTGGTTCAATTTTGAGAATCGGTTGTTGCTGGCTGAGGACTCTTTTGAGGTTTTGATGAGTCCTTTCCACAATCGCCTGACCTGTCGGGGAGTGGGGGATGCCAGTTTTGTGTTCCACTCCCCATTGTTGCAGAAAGCTGTTGAATTCCTTGGATTTGTATGCGGGTCCATTGTCTGTTTTTAGAGACTTCGGGATGCCCAGGACAGAGAAAGCTTGAATGAGGTGCTTGATAGCATCCCCAGATTTCTCTCCTGTGTGAGCAGAGGCAAAAACAGCTCCTGAGAACGTGTCCACTGAGACGTGCACGTACTTTTGCCTTCCAAAAGGGGCAAAGTGCGTGACATCTGTCTGCCACACCTCACAGCTGGACAAACCCCGGGGGTTCACGCCTGTGGGCATGGATGGGAGAGCACATTTGTGACACTGTGGACAGCCAGTCACAATCGCTTTGGCCTGGTCACGGGTTAAGTTAAACTGCCGGACCAGACCTGGTGCGTTTTGATGATGAAGCTGGTGGCTGATTCTGGCTTGCTCAAAACGATTTGGCAGTGGGGTCACTTCAACAGGGGTAGCAAGAGCATCGGCTCTCCTGTTTCCCTCTGCTATGAACCCAGGTAGCTCTGTGTGTGAACGTGTGTGCATCACATAAAAAGGTTGCTTCCTATGAGAAATCAGTTTGACAAGCTTAGAAAGTAACTGAAAAAGAGTGATGTTGGAAACCTCCTGCAGTACAGAGTGTTCTGCTCTAGAAACTATCCCTGCAACATAACTCGAATCTGTTACTAAATTGAAAGGTCCAGGGAACGTCTCAAATGCTCTAACGACTGCTGCCAACTCAGCGACTTGAGGTGATGCTTCCACCTTAACAATATCTGATTCCCACTGCTGAGTAAGAGGGTCCCGCCAAGTCATGACTGATTTGAGGGACTTTCCAGACGCGTCAGTGAAGACGGTTAGAGCATCAAGAGGCTTTTTGCTCTGGACACTTTTTAGCTCTAATTGGAATTGGGCATCTGTCTTGGTTTAAGGCAAATTTGGGAAGGGACCTCAAAATAGGTCCCTCCAGAAAACCAATCCAATGGCCCCTTCCCCCAACTGGTTCAGGAAAGGAGAAGAGGAGAAACAAAACAAAACAAAACAAAAAAAATTCCTTAGAGGAAAGTGGAAAAATGTATTTATTTAACAGGCCAAGCACAACAAATGAACATCAAGGAACAAAACCTCCTGCTTCTCCGCAGAGATGACCAATCCAGCCAGTCTGTGCCGTGGGTGCAGCTCGGCTCGCTCAGTCTGTGTCAGTCCCTGGCACTGGGAAATGCCAGGCCCAAGCCAGGCCCGGTGGGCCACAGGGATGAGCTCTTGGTGCTCTGCTGGGGGTTAGTCCAGAGTAGGTTTGAACAGTTCCAAGGAAAAAAAAAGGAAAAGAAACTCACAGTCCGGAAAACTTCTCTGCTTCAGCTAGCCACGAACTAACAGAAACCCAAAGAGAGCTCTCTCCTGCCGTCCGCACTGCAGCCAACACTCGCTGTGTCCTCCAAAACTGCAAATTCTTATCTTGATGTTTTGAAAACACCCGCCTCAGACATTCCACTGCTTCTTCTTCACTCTTAGATCCAGTCTTAAAGGTGCAGAACTCATTTTTGATTTAAACAGACGAATGGGGATACAATTCAGCAGTAACCCAGGACATTCCACCCCTTATCCCATATCGTCAACTTATTACCAACACTAATACATCTTTTAATTCTACACACACATATATACAATTTATCATTAGATACAAACAATGGCAGTGACATTCAACAAGTAATGATATTTACACATAGTTCTCACCCAACAGTCAGATCTCCCTGAGGTACACATTGTATTGTGCCATCTTTCTGCATTATCCACCATGTACAACCTGGTCCCTGAGCGAAGACAATCCCACGGATGAGTTTGCCTGTACTGGGGGCAGAATTAATCCAAACTGTCTTCCCTAACAAACCTCTGACATGTACCACTGGGACTTTATCTCCATCTACTGTATGCAGGGGCTCAGACTGGGCAGGGCCTGCTCGGTTGGTAGAGCCTCGGGTGTTAACTAACCAAGTGGCCTTTGCTAAATGCTGCTCCCAATTTTTGAATGATCCCCCACCCAATGCTTTCAAGGTGGTTTTTAACAGTCCATTGTACCTCTCCACTTTGCCTGCAGCTGGTGCATGGTAAGGGATATGGTACACCCACTCAATGCCATGTTCCCTAGCCCAGGTGCTGATGAGGCTGTTCTTGAAATGAGTCCCATTGTCTGACTCAATTCTCTCAGGGGTACCATGCCTCCACAGGACTTGCTTTTCAAGGCCCAGGATGGTGTTCCGGGCAGTGGCGTGAGACACTGGGTGGGTCTCCAACCATCCTGTGGTGGCTTCTACCATTGTGAGCACGTAGCGCTTGCCTTGACGTGTTTGGGGCAGTGTGATGTAGTCAACCTGCCAGGCCTCCCCATACTTGTACTTAGACCACCGCCCCCCATACCAGAGGGGCTTCACCCTTTTGGCCTGCTTGATGGCAGCACATGTCTCACAGTTGTGGATAATCTGGGAAATACTGTCCATGGTTAGATCCACCCCTCGGTCTCGTGCCCACTTATAGGTGGCATCTCTACCCTGATGGCCCGAGGCATCATGGGCCCATCGAGCTACAAACAACTCTCCCTTGTGTTGCCAATCTAAGTCTATCTTTGACACCTCTATCTTTGCAGCCTGGTCTACCTGGTCATTGTTGTGGTGCTCCTCATTAGCTCTACTCTTGGGGATATGGGCATCTACATGGCGGACTTTCACAGGCAGCTTCTCTACCCGACTAGCAATGTCTTTCCACTCTTCAGCAGCCCAGATTGGTTTTCCTCTACGCTGCCAGTTAGCCTTTCTCCACTTCTCTAGCCATCCCCACAGAGCATTTGCTACCATCCATGAATCAGTGTATAGGTAGAGCTTTGGCCACTTCTCTCTCTCAGCAATGTCCAGAGCCAGTTGAACAGCTTTGAGTTCAGCAAATTGGCTTGATCCACCTTCTCCTTCAGTAGCTTGTGCAACCTGTCGTGTGGGGCTCCATACAGCTGCTTTCCACTTCCGGTTCATCCCTACGATACGACAGGAACCATCAGTGAAAAGGGCGTAGCCTGTTTCTTCTGGGGGCAGTTGGTTGTATGGTGGAGCTTCTTCAGCCCGTGTCACTTGTTCCTGTTCCTCTTCATCCATGAGACCAAAGTTTTCACCTTCCGGCCAATTCATAATTATCTCTAAAATTCCAGGGCGATTTGGGTTTCCAATTCGGGCGCGCTGTGTGATGAGGGCAATCCACTTGCTCCATGTGGCGTCAGTGGCATGGTGGGTGGAAGGAACCTTTCCCTTGAACATCCACCCCAGCACTGGTAGTCGGGGTGCCAGGAGGAGTTGTGTTTCAGTACCTATCACCTCTGAGGCAGCTTGGACTCCTTCATAGGCTGCTAAAATTTCCTTCTCTGTCGGGGTATAATTGGCTTCTGACCCTCTATAACTTCGGCTCCAGAATCCCAGTGGTCGGCCTCGGGTCTCCCCAGGCACCTTCTGCCACAGACTCCAGGACAGACCATGGCTCCCAGCTGCAGAGTAGAGCACATTCTTCACCTCTGGTCCCGTTCTGACCGGGCCAAGGGCCACCGCATGAGTGATCTCCTGTTTGATCTGGGCGAAAGCTTGCTGCTGTTCAGGGCCCCAGTGGAAATCGTTCTTCTTCCGGGTGACAAAGTAGAGAGGGCTCACGATCTGGCTGTACTCTGGAATGTGCATTCTCCAAAAGCCTATGGCGCCTAGGAAAGCTTGTGTTTCCTTCTTGCTAGTTGGTGGAGACATTGCTGTGATCTTGTTGATGACCTCAGTGGGAATCTGCCGCCGTCCATCTTGCCACTTTATTCCCAGGAACTGGATCTCTCGGGCAGGTCCCTTGACTTTACTCTTCTTGATAGCAAATCCGGCTTTCAGGAGGATTTGGATGATTTTCGCTCCTTTCTCAAACACTTCTGTTGCCGTGTTCCCCCACACAATGATATCATCGATGTACTGCAGGTGTTCTGGAGCCTCACCCTTTTCCAGTGCAGTCTGAATCAGTCCATGGCAGATGGTGGGACTGTGTTTCCACCCCTGGGGCAGTCGGTTCCAGGTGTACTGCACACCCCTCCAGGTGAAAGCAAACTGAGGCCTACATTCTACTGCCAAAGGAATGGAGAAAAAGGCATTTGCAATGTCAATAGTAGCATACCACTTTGCTGCCTTGGACTCTAGCTCGTACTGGAGCTCCAGCATGTCTGGCACAGCAGCACTCAATGGTGGAGTCACTTCATTCAAGCCACGATAGTCCACAGTCAATCTCCATTCTCCTCCAGATTTGCGCACAGGCCAGATGGGGCTGTTGAAGGGTGAGTGGGTTTTGCTGACCACCCCTTGGCTCTCCAGCTCACGGATCATCTTATGGATGGGGATCACAGCATCTCTATTTGTCCGGTACTGCCGGCGGTGCACTATCGAGGTGGCAATCGGTACCTGTTGCTCTTCCACCTTCAGGAGTCCTACTGCTGATGGGTTCTCTGATAGTCCAGGCAAGGAGCCCAATTGCTTAATGCCCTTTGTCACTACAGGTGCTATCCCAAATGCCCACCTGAATCCCTTTGGGTCTTTGAAATACCCATTTCGAAGGAAGTCTATGCCTAAAATGCATGGGGCTTCTGGGCCAGTCACAATAGGGTGTTTCTTCCACTCACTTCCAGTCAGGCTCACATCAGCTTCCACCAAAGTAAAATCCTGTGATCCCCCTGTCACACCGGAAATAGAAACAGATTCTGTCCCCACATGTCTTGATGGGATTAATGTGCACTGCGCACCAGTGTCAACTAAGGCCTCATATTTTTGTGGTTCTGATGTGCCAGGCCAACGAATCCACACAATCCAAAAGACACGATTTTCCCTAGCCTCTACCTGGCTAGAGGCAGGGCCCCTCTAAGCCTGGTCATCCTTCTTTTCTTGGGCAACTGGGGCTACTTCCTTTTTGGTGAAACTTCCTCCCTGAGTCTTGCCTTCACACAATTCAAGCACCCGCTGGGCCAGAGCAGCAGTAGGTTTTCCATCCCATCTCCTCATGTCTTCCCCAAAACCACGCAGGACAGACCACAGCTCAGTTCGGGGGGTATACTTCCTCTCCCCATCTGGGGAATATTTGCGTTTGGTACCGGAACCTTTGACCTGTATTGCCGAGATTTGGAGAAAGCCCTCTTTCATCTCTCTCATCTCCTCTCTGAGTCTCTTATGGTTCTCCTCTATTTTATCATCTAATTTCTGCAGATGGGTTTCCACAGCTGCAATTCTTGCCTGCATTGGGCCATGCACAGCATCTGCATATGCTCTGAGCTTCTTTGCCATATCCAGCACGGTTTCCTCCCTGTCATCTCGCTTCATTATGGCTAAAGCAGAAGCATATTCTTGTGGCCCAAGTCGTACAAGTTTTCGCCACATCACGGATGTACATGGTACCAAATCTGGGTTTCTAGTGTTTAGGTCATCTGAGAAGACAATCTCTGCCACTGCCATCTCTCTCAGGCGCTGGATCCCTTGTTCCATGGTCTTCCACTGTGTTTGCTGCATATAGAGATCGTCTGCACACAGATATCTTTGTGCCACACTTCCTAGGACCCGTTCCCAGAGGCTGTGAGGGTTGGCCCCCCTCATCATTCCTTGGTCAATAACTGGATCATGTGACAGAGATCCCAAATGCCTTGCTTCAGTGCCATCCAGAACTGTAGCCTCACCTGCAGCATCCCAAAGACGGACTAACCAACTAATTATGGATTCATCAGGTCGTCGAGTGTAATCCTTTCTTAGGCCACGAAGGTCCTTCAGGGAGAAGGGCTCAGTATTAGCTTCTGACCCTGTGCCAGTTGTTCTGACTTCTGCCTTTCTGTCAGTTGCTGGTTTTGAGGTTCCTTCACCTGGGTCCTCATCCTCCACCTGCCTGTCAGTTTTAGTTGTGTGCTTCCTTCCTGCAGCAACTGCCAGTGGTTTAGGCTCACTGTCTGGTTTAGCTGCTGGCTTAAGCTCACTGTCTGGTTTAGCTGCTGATTTATCTCCCTGCCCCGCTGCCTCTGTCTGCTGCCCTACAGTATCTAGCAGTGTGCGATAAGCATATGCCAAGGCCCAGCTTATTGCAATGATCTTTCTCTCCTTAGTATCATCATGGTACTTCTCCTTCAAGTACTTTCCTACCTTGGCTGGGTTCTGAATTTGTTCACGTGGAAAGTCCCAGGATACAGGATCAGAAAATTCCTTCAGGGTTTGGCCCATATCCTCCCATTCTCCACACCACTCAGGATTCTGCACACCTGGCTTTACTTCTGGGTCAGGGGTCTCAGCAGCTACTCTGGAGATCTCAGCCCTCATTCTAGAGAAGTTGCAGACTATATAGAGGAAACCTACCAGCTGAAATACCAGAAAGGTGGTATCCTTGGCATTCAAAGGAAACTGAACATTCTTAAAAAGTGATGTAACAGTTTCAAAGGAGAAGAGGGAAAGGAGAGGTTGAAAAGCCTCATCCCCTCCTTCTTCTCTAACCAACTGAGTGTAATTACTAATAAACCCCCAAAACATGCTATTGGAACTGGGACGCAAGGTAAGACGAAAGATCCATAAACCAAACATACCTGCCACCAACTCCAGTACCTTTATGAACTTCCTATAAATCATTATCACTGAGCCCAGTACAATAGCTATTCTAATACATGCTCCTCTACAGTAAAAACTACGTGTTAGGAACAACACTGGAGCTATTTCCGAATAAGAGAATAAACCTAAAGACCAGAAAGGTATTAAAACCTCAAAAAAGCCTAGGGAACAGAAACCCAGAAAGGCCTCCACCGAGAGAGACATTATGAGTTCAAGCAACAACATAGCTGCTGACTGCTTTATCCCAATACAAAGTACAACTAAAATACAATCAGTACAATTTTTCCACTTTCTCCAGCCCCGTGTTGGGCGCCAATTAACTGTATATGTCTTGGTTTAAGGCAAATTTGGGAAGGGACCTCAAAATAGGTCCCTCCAGAAAACCAATCCAATGGCCCCTTCCCCCAACTGGTTCAGGAAAGGAGAAGAGGAGAAACAAAACAAAACAAAACAAAAAAATTCCTTAGAGGAAAGTGGAAAAATGTATTTATTTAACAGGCCAAGCACAACAAATGAACATCAAGGAACAAAACCTCCTGCTTCTCCGCAGAGATGACCAATCCAGCCAGTCTGTGCCGTGGGTGCAGCTCGGCTCGCTCAGTCTGTGTCAGTCCCTGGCACTGGGAAATGCCAGGCCCAAGCCAGGCCCGGTGGGCCACAGGGATGAGCTCTTGGTGCTCTGCTGGGGGTTAGTCCAGAGTAGGTTTGAACAGTTCCAAGGAAAAAAAAAGGAAAAGAAACTCACAGTCCGGAAAACTTCTCTGCTTCAGCTAGCCACGAACTAACAGAAACCCAAAGAGAGCTCTCTCCTGCCGTCCGCACTGCAGCCAACACTCGCTGTGTCCTCCAAAACTGCAAATTCTTATCTTGATGTTTTGAAAACACCCGCCTCAGACATTCCACTGCTTCTTCTTCACTCTTAGATCCAGTCTTAAAGGTGCAGAACTCATTTTTGATTTAAACAGACGAATGGGGATACAATTCAGCAGTAACCCAGGACAGCATCCGAATTGAAAATTTTGTGGGCAGGCCGATGAATAGAAATTTGGCCAGTGTAGTTATCTAGGGCAAACTGCAGTGCTTCATTCTCTTGAAGCAGGTGCTCCAGCATTACTTTTGTAATTTGTCCTGATTTTAATTTGATTGGCATGTGAATGCACTCAAAGTCACAACCAGCCAGTTCCCGAAGGCGAACTCTGGCTTTCCGAATCAGATCAGCCATCAATTCTTGTGGCTTTGTCATCCTTTTGGACCTGTGGTGGCTCAGAAAAACCCACTCTATAATATAGAGAGGATCTTCTTTGTCTTGGGCGTTCTTTGATTTTTTGAGGGTTTTGCTGTTCCATTGGAAAATCATTCCGTGGAGGTGTGGCAGCTTTCCTAATATGATAAAACGAAAGGGCAGGTCAAGTTTGCATCTGTTGGCCTGTCTGGTGGACAATGCGTGTTGAATGTTCTCGAGCGCAAATTTGGCCTCTGGGGTGAGGGTCCTGGGGGAACTCAATTCTTCTCCCCCTTTTAACAAATCGAAAAGGGGGGCTAAGTCTTCTGTAGAAAGACCTAGCCAAGGTCTCACCCAGTTCAAAGCTCCACATAGCTGATGGACATCTGCAAGAGTCTGAATTTGGGTTTTGATTTCTAATTTTTGAGGAACAATAGTCCTCTTTCCAATTTCAAGCCCTAGGTATTTCCAGGGTGGCATCTTTTGAATTTTGGATTCTTGCATCTCAAACCCTGCAGTGACCAGTGAAGACACTGTGAGATCCAGAGCATGTGTCAACAGGTCATTTGTTGGTGCAGAGATCAAGATGTCATCAATGTAATGATGAATTATTACTTGGGGCACTGCTGCACGTACTGGTGCGAGCAGGGAAGAAACATACCTTTGACAGATTACAGGCGAATTTTTCAAACCTTGAGGGAGCACTTTCCACTGAAACCTCTTTCGCGGGGCCTCCCGGTTCAAGGTGGGCACCGAGAAAACAAAGCGTGGGGCATCATCAGGGTGTAGAGGAATGTGAAAAAAACAGTCTTTTATATCAATGACTATCAAATCCCAATTTTCGGGGAGCATGCTTGGGGCAGGCATCCCTGGTTGCAGGGACCCCATATCTTCAATAATTTCATTGATTTTCCGGAGGTCATGTATGAGCCTCCATCTGGTTTTATCTGCTTTCTGGATGACAAACACTGGAGAGTTCCACGGTGACGTGGTCTCTTCAATGTGGCCATTTTTCAACTGTTCTTCTACAAGTTCGTTGAGCGCCTTTAACTTTTGCTTAGAGAGCGGCCACTGTTCTACCCAGACTGGTTCATTTGATAGCCAATTCAGTTTCTGGATAGGGTGCTCTTCAGTGACCGCTGCCTGAAAAACCTTTGGAGCGTCAGGAATGTTAATTGTGACACCCCATTGTGACATTAAATCTCTTCCCCACAGAGGTTCCTCAAAATCCAAAACGAAAGGGCGTAGAGTGGCTATTTGTCCATTTGGCCCTTCAATTGTGACTGCCTTTTTTGACTGTTTTGCCAATTGCAAGCCTCCAATACCATTTACGTGTTTGGCAATGTTTTGCAATTCCCAATGTGACGGCCACATTCTTTTTGGGACAACCGTCACATCAGCGGCTGTGTCCCAGGCTCCTTTAAGGAGTCTGGATTCCTCACCCATGGAGAGCTTACAGTAATCTTTTGGCCTGTCTGAGCCTATTGTTTTTATCACAGCGACAGTGGTGTCTTTGTTGCTTTCTGTTTTGCCACTGTTTGCGGCACTGTTTCCAGGACTCACCTTTACTGCAAGCCCTTGTAAGTAGGGGATGGCTTGGGCAACGATTTGGCCCTTTGGTAAAAAGGTGGGTGGGTGTTCACTGCGCAGCCACACAACAAATCGCTTTGGGTCTGTTGACATGGTTCCAGGGATGATTTTTATGTCAGGGGGGTGAACTTACAGTCTCCGATGACAACAAATTTTGTCTCCACCAAATGCCACGTGCCGGGTTCCTTTGAGACCACGGCTGTTTTCCAATGATTGTCCCGCAGG
>JAVUNC010000077.1:0-58796 GCA_032173965.1 Sitta carolinensis | reverse complement strand
AGGTGTTATGTTGATTAGTAAGGGTTTTTTTTTTCTTTGTTCTGCATCATCTTTGTTCTCTGGAATTACAGTCTGGTACTCGTAATCTTGAGTGTTGTACATTTCTTGGCAGCGTGTAAGAGCGTGGAAATGTTCTCAGCAGTTAGTTCAAGACAAGTGATTCTAAATTCTTTGGTTGGCTCAAGAGGTTTAATAACAGTGAGTGTCCATGACTCTCAGCAGATTTGACATGAGGATGTGAAAACTTCAGTAAAAATAAATTCTAGTGAACTGTAAAGTTTTGTGAAGCAGAGCAGTGCTGAGGTTAACATGCGAGTGACATGAAAAAGTGTCAGACATTCTGGGGCAAGGCGGAGGTGTTGGAAGGAAACAGGTGATTTGTCCATTTCAGGACACTTATTTTGGTTACTTGCTGCTCATTATCAGCTTTGATACAGATCTGCTTTTTGATTGCTTCATGGAATTATTTGAGATACTACAAAAAAAGCCACACAAAAACACAAACAAAAAAGACACTCTAAAAAGATGTAATTTCTTTCATAGTAGATGTCAATACTCATTAAAGTCGTTATATTTTTATCTGTTCCATATTGATTTAAGAACCTTCCTGTGGTTGCACTTCAAGTCTTATTTGTGTTTGAAAATCATCTTTTCAATGTCTGAGAAAGTACAGGTGTCACAGTTGGTTAGTATTTCATGACTATTTGCGAGGCAGCTGTTTTCTACTACTTATAGTTTGTTCTTAGGTGAGGTGTATTGTGTGTCCAGGAAATGTATCATTTTGCAGACTACTTTTCTGATTGTAATTTTGATGTTGGAGATTACTTGGCTGGAACTTTCAAGTATAGCTGTAGCTAATATTTCTACAGGTGCTTTTTTCAGAAATATTTGGGTTTTTTTCATTTGATGTAAGTTTGTCTTGTGTAAGGTTGTTTGCTTACAGTGCGACCCTGATGTGTGCCTTGGGATCTTATGGAATATATTACATTTGAGGAGGAACATTTTATATAGTACATGGATCTGTCACTGTGGAAAAACAGTGAAAAAGCCTTGGACTATAGGATGTGCATTTGATGGGAATAAACATCTCGGATCAGGGAGGAATATTCTGCATTCAGGAGAATTTGGATCTGTCTAGACTGGGGATTTGACCGATTGCAGCCATTCAGGAGCTCCTGTGATGGAATCATTGGAACAAGTTAGGTAGAGCGCTGCCTGGTGTGTGCACTTCCAAGCTAGAATTCATGGGATTGTGAAGACAGGGGTTTGTACCTGTTATTCACAGCTGTGCCTGGGGGTCACTGCAGCAATAAACCCTGGTGTTTCACATCCAACATTTTGGGAGGCCAGAGGCAATCCGTGAAATATGGGGAATTGAGCTTGGCAGGAGAAATGCACTTAGAGACAATTAAAACATATAAGTATCAATAAGTTGTGCACCATTAAGTTTCATTACTCCCACTACTCACTTCCAACTTTCTTTCCCTTTCACCGCTGGGGAATTTGCATTCGTGCATCTCACTTGACCAGCCCTGATCCGTTTCTCCTTCCCCAAACTCTCCTGCTTCCTTTCATCCTTACCTAAAAAAACGCATTTTCCTTCTTTTTTTCCCCTGAACGGGCACTGTCCTCCATGATCCACCTTTTTCTGCTTCCAGCTTTTGAAGTTGCAATTTTCAGACAAGAAATTAGCCTGTGTGGAGGAAACTGGGCTATCGCCCCTTGGAATCTCTGCACATGCTCTCAATTCCAGAAGAAAGGGCAGACCACTGGCCTGCATGGGGGCCACTATGGATTGGGCAGAATTTATTTACTTGGGGGCTAATGTCCCCAGGTGTTTTTCCTGTTTCTGACACCTTGCAAGAGGTCAAAGGGAAAGCTCTAAAGGGTGTTAGCTTCCCCGCTGTTTTTATTTTTTGGGATGTTTCTCTGCCCGCTTTGTGCTGTGGACAGGGGGTTCTCATGGGGCCAGAGCACCATCTGTATTTCCTCATTCTTCCCAAGGTGATTAAAAATTGGTATTTTCCAATCCTCTGCAATATCCCATCTTTAGGTATCCTGCTTTAATTCTTTTGGGGTTTTCTGCTTTTTAAAATGCTGCTTTTGCTTCCCATTCACAGCTTTTCAGTTTTACATGTGCACTGCTGTCATATGCACCAGAATGTAATGTGGTCTTTCTTTTCCCAAAAAAACAGAAAAGCATCTGGGTTGTATAATTATGTTCCCAGACTTCTTAAGGTTTTCAAAAGACTCTGTGGGTTTTCCTGAAACCCAAAAATTTTCTGGGGAAAAAAAATTTGGAAAAACCCCCGGGCATGGTATTGTTTTATAGTGACATTTCTTTTTTCTGTTCAAGATACTTTAGAGAAAATTTTTTAACAATATGTGTGTATTAGATGACATTTTATTGAAAATGCACTATCAACCCACAGAGTTAATACTGCATCGTTGTATCTTCCCCTTTTTTTGGTTGGTCATTTTAGGGTTGTCTTGTGTTTTGGGGGAATGTGGTTTGCACTCGGGGTTTTGTGTGCTTTGCTGTTCTTTGGGGATTTTGTTGGGTTTGTGAGAAAATTTTGGGCTTTCCTGTGTTGTAGCCTTTACATTAGAAAAAAAAAAAGATTGTTACGCCTGGGGAAACTTTCTTGAAGGTGTTTCAACTCCTGCTGGGGGTTTAATCACAGAGTTTGGGATGAACTAGAATATAGACCTGTTCTTTTGGGTTCCCGTCCAGAACCTTTCCCTTTTAAAGTTGACGCTCTTTGGGAAAAAGGATCTCATCCCTCATGGATTTTTTAAACTTTTTTTGGGAGGTGGGAGGGGAATGAAACCCATGACCTTTGGAGACACTTGCTGTGTTAACGGTTGCATCAAGGCAAGCCCCAGAGTAAAGTCGTTTCCTGATAAGGACCTTGGATTTGGTCCCCTTAAAACTTAGGCTGGAGGTATGATTTGTCACAGGATGTCTCATTTTTTCCCCTTTGACTTAAGGAATATGATAAGAAACCCCAGAAGATGCGAATTGGGAGATGGCAGGAGCAGATTCCAATGCTCCTGGAGGGAAAACACAGGGGGAAGACTGAGCTTGAGGTTTGGTGAAATGGTCAGCAGGGATTTTATCAGGAAATGTGAGCTGGCTAAGTGGCAGGAGGCGTTGGAGGGAAAACGGGAAAGGGGAGTTTCAGTCTGTGAGGGTTTAAATTTTAAAATTTTAAAAAATTACAAAGGGGTGGTGATGAGGCAAAGAAGAAAGAAAATAATATGATATGAGGGGAGGGTGGAAGCCTCCAGAGGGTGTAAAAAGCCCGGGGAAATTAGGGTAAACAGAGGGAAGATCAAACATTGGCAGGGGGTTTTGGGACAAAGTTCAGCAGCAGGTTGAAGGGTGTAGAAGAGAATTGTCAATTTCTGTGTTTCTGATGGAGGAAAAGGAAAGAAACAAAAGATGGGGAAGCTGGATGGTCGTTTTTTGCCCTGCTCCTTCGGGGGAGCTTTGGGGAGAGACTTAACAAGGAATCGATATTCAGGGCAGGCGTTTGAAAGGCAGACAGGAGAAAAAGAGGGGAAGAGGAGCTCAGGGATTGCTTAAAAATGAAAAAAGGGGTGTTTTACTTATTGGGCTGAGTGAAGGCAGGCTCTGAGTTTTTTAGCATGGGTTTCCTGTTGAAATTTAATTCCCGTTAACCTTCTTTTGATAAGACAGCCAGCCAGGTGGAATTCCCCTTCTTCAGCTGAAGCAGCTTCTGGTGAAAACCCATTCCTTGAGGGCTTTTTCTTTTTCCCCTCCCAAAAAAAAGACTTCTTTAGCCGGCCTTTGGGATACAAAAAATTTCTAAATTAATTTTTAAAAAAATCTCCCTTTGAGCATGTTTTTTGTAATGTGTATTTAGCTGAGAAAACCTTTTAAAAAAATTTGCAATATTCCATTTCATTGGGGTTATACACCATTATGTAGCCCCCTCCAAAGGCAGAAAGCTTGGGTAAATGAAAAAATGTTTTGTCACCCTTAAAGGGCATTTGTTTCATGGCATTTTATGTTTAGATTTTGAATATTTTTCCCTGTATTTGTAGCAGATGGGACTTTGTGAACGTAAAAAAGTAAGAAACATTTTTATTAATCTGTAAACAGAGTTTTTTAATTTAAAGCTTCTTTAGGGTTTAAAATTGCTTAAGGCCAGCTTTGGGAAATTCGTTTTGATTTTTTTGGATGTGCAGATGAATATCTATAGAGCTTTGTAAGGAATTTAAATGAACTTGTCGCCTAAAACTCTTTTCAACTTTGGGGGTGGGGAGGGTAGTTTAAGCACTTTTGTAACTATCTTGAGGGTAGCTGAGAAAACTTGAAACATTGAAAACTTGATTATAGGTCTCCAGCACTTCAAAATGTCACTTTGAAGTTTTGCTTTTTGAAGGGCTTTTGAAGGGCTGAATTTTTCTTTTTCCCAAATTTTAAATTGTTATGGCTGTTAAGGTGTTTGGGGAAAAAACTGGAAGTTGGGAGTTGAGTGGCAAAAAGGACTGAGCTGGGAAATGATCCATTGTTTTTCTAAAAAATAGGTTAACATAAATTACATGGAAAAAAGGGAAAAACCCTTTTGTTTTCTGAGGTATAGGGAAAAAAGCTTAATTGCAGTTTTTACAGTTACCATCTTTTCTTGTTTTCTTCTTAGGCCCGGTACTGAAGAAGTAAAAAGCTCCTCCTGCTTTTGCTTGGTTGTGCAGTTCAGGTGAGTTTAAATTTTGTTTTTTCTCTATGAAATTTTGGAATTTTCGGGTCTCTTTCCTTACCGTTTTAATACTTGAGGTGATATAAAACTTTTCTTCCTTTGGTGGTACAATTGCTTCCCTTGAAAGATTGGGAAAGTCTGAATTTTAATTAAATGGCCAGAACCATATACCTGTTATTGCTTTTTTCCTACCCAAAACCCCAAAAACCTTTAATGGGTTATTAATTTCAACAGTGTTATTTTACCTGAAAGTTGTAAAGAAAGGAAGGAAATGGTTTAAAACCCCTGAAAATTAATTTGCTGCACTCTTTCATGATTTAAGGCTTATCACGAATTTGAAGAAGCAGTGTTTTTAAAAAAACTCTTCCTTGTCCCATTTCAACTTGTTTTTTCCTTGGGTTTTTTTTAATTAGGTTGAAGTTATAATTACTGTAAAAATGGAAAAAACCCCAATTACTGGTCGCCAGAATTTTTGGGTAAAATTTAGTAAATTGTGGCCGTTGCCATTGTCAAGGTTTTTAAGTTTTAGCTCTTAAGAAATGCAAAAGAGAAGTGAAAATACTTTTGGGTTATACATAGAATGGGGGTATTTAAATAGATGTCTCTATTTTTAGTGTCAGAAAAGAAGTTTTTTTGAAAAAAATCCAAATTTTTGGATTTTGTTTCCAGAGGCTGTTGACAGCCCATATTAGGAGGTATTTTTGGGGGGTTTGCTTTTAATTGTGGGGGTTTTTTTGGGGGGGAATAATTGTTTTGAAAGGGGGGGGAGCTGCACGTGTTCAATGGCAAATAAATCACATATGTGATTTGCATTTGGGGTGGTTGTTTAGTAAGCAAAAAAGCTTTATTTTTTCACTTATTCACAAAAGATTTATGATTGAGGGAAATTTTGGGTTTTTTTTAGAGCAGCGCCAAGAAAGCAAGTTTATTGCTTCAAGGATTTCTTAGTTACATACAGCAAATTTAGGTTAGTGAAATCTTTATATGCAGATTTCTTTATAAAATGTAATTCCAATCAGATGTATGTGGTAGATAATTTATAACATTATTGCCACCTTGACAGAAGGACAAGGTGCTGCTTCCAGGTAGACAAAAACCTCTTCATTTGCATACAATTAAATATATTTGAAGGTTTTTTTCATACCTTGTCCAGAGAATTTGACCTGTAGAGTTGCAGGGTTTTTTTTCTTTATGCTTCCTTTCTACTCTTAAAATTTCAGGAAGATTTTTTTTTCTCTTTCATTTCACCCCATGTAGGTAACTCATAATCAGGAAAATGTGTTTGACCTGCAGTGGATGGATGTCATTGTGCTGACCCAAGAGTATGTTGAGCCTCTCCTGAAAAATATGGCATTGCATTTAAAAAGACTTATAGATGAAAGAGATGAGCACTCAGAGGTATGGATGTGGGCTGGTGCTTAAGAGAAATACAAGTAATCTTTTTTTGCTCAATGTTTTTATAACTAACAGTTTGATTTTATGCTGACATGTTAAAGCAAGTATTCCTGGCTGCCAGAACATTGTTTTAAAGAGTTTCTTTGTGCATATTTGTTAAATAATGTAGGAAAGATAAAACAGGAAAGATAATAGGTGATCTTTTCCACATAGCCAGAGTGGGAAACAACTTCAGCATTCATTGGTAGCTGAAAACAGAGAATCTGAAGCTGTATCAGGTGCATTTACCAGGAATTCAATAACCCATCAATTTGCAAGCCAATCACTGAAAGCTGCCTGTTCTTTTCCCATGTCCTGTTGTCCAGGTTTGTGGAGGATAAAGAAGAATCCATACCAGGAGAGGAGGTTTTGCAGGCTTGTCATGAGGCACAGTTGTTGTACCATGTTAGAATAAGAAACAGAAGTGTATTTAATAAAAATCATGAGCGGTGAATCATCTCGGGGTCCCAGATTTGCTCCTCAGTAGAGTGGACATGTCAATGTTACTCCAGATATTCCTTTGACAGCTTTTCCAGATCACAGTCTTGATATGAATAAAACAGAGGGTAGAGGATGAGGTGATGCCTTTGTGCAAAGTAAAGGAAAAATACTTCAAACTGTGAGAGATGTTCGTATTTGGCTAACACCTTTATTTGTAGGGGGAAATAGGAATATTCCTGTAGATCTCATGCTTTATTCAGGTGTCAAGGATGCTGTTGTTCACTGAGGAACACGACTTCGTTTTATTTTCAAGAGGTGGTGCTTTTCAAGAAATTCACACCTTTCATTACCCACTCCATTCTGAGCACTGGTCATTTTTGTGGGCTTAAAAGTCTAAAGTGAAAACCAAAATGTAAGCCAGCAGAGGGTCCCGTTGAAGAGCAGAAGGCGCAGAGGTGCCGGTGCCCTCGCTCGGTGGCCCGCAGCTCCGCGCGGTTGCCCCGCGTTGTGCGCGGCGGGTGGCTCAGCGCGGGGCCGTGTGTGCTCAGGCCGTGCTCTCCCGCAGACCATCATCGAGCTGTCGGAGGAGCGCGACTGCCTGCGCTGCCTGCCGCACGCCTCGGCCGCCCAGTCGCCCTGCGGCTCCCCGGCATGAAGCACACCGAGAGCCGGCAGCACCTCAGCGTGGAGCTCGCCAAGGCCAAGATCAGGAGGCTCAGGCAGGAGCTGTGAGTACCGCTTGGCCACAATTCCCACACCCCTGAGGTCCCTGCCAGGCTAGCACAGACTCTCAGAGGGGAAACTGAGGCCAGGGCAAAGAGAAAAGACCAAGGGCGCTCCTCCTGTTCAGGCACGGTCCTGCTGCTTTAATACAGAACTGACTCCATAGGATCCTGATCGGGAAAAAGAAGCCTGGGCACGTGGCCAGGTGGTTTTGTGCCCCTTTGGGAAAGGGGAGGGGGAAGGGAGGGTCTGCTGACCAATATGGGCAGGTGGGAGGGGTGGTGTCAGGTAAAGGGGCACAGGGGTTCATGGGAAAGTTACATTCTTTCATTTGGATCTATATATAACAAAAAACGCCCCAGTGCAATTTAACAACTACTTAGTACAATACAACACCACTTCACACTCAGATCCTTTCCACATGCTGCCTCTAGGCCTCTTCGCACCAATTCTTCATCTTTTCAAATCCTTCGTTTAGTTATTGCTCCATCAGATTTTAAAAAGAAATGTTTTTCTGTTGTTGTGTTGTTGTTTCACCTGACTCGACTTGTCTCTGTCTCTGTGAAAGTTTCCATTTCCCCAGCCCAGCGTCTGAAGAAGAGGTAGAGATCATCTGTTCTCTTGTTTATTCTTTGCTGTCTTGAATTTGTGGCTCTGGCCTGCTGAGATCTTCCTTGCAGGCCAGGTTGTGACCAACTCCCCACCTTTGGAATGGCTCTATCTTTTATACTCAAAACTATGTATGCTTTATCTACAATAACTCTCCAATACCTATTGATTATATTGAACAGTGTACCTCTATTCTAAATCACTTAAAAAGTGCCACCATCACGGCAGAAGATGGAGAGCAAGAGACAGAGAAGGAGGACAGGGACACACCCTCTTTCCTCCATCTTTGCCCCTTAAATTCACATTACAAAACCCCAAAATTCTACTTTTTCACCCTGTGATATGTTAATTACCATTCTACCTAAATTCTTGTAACTTAGAAATTTTCCAGGTCAGTCAGAGGGATGTCCTGGTTCCCACAGCTCCCCAGGAGGGCTCATTTTATAATACAAGCAGATTTGTGGACCTATGGGACAAATACAACTTTTCATCTGTGTTTGTCTCTGTTTGTATTCATAATGATGTTTTGACCTAAATTTTACACTCTGATGTCCCTAAAATGATGGATTAAAGGTGGAAGTCTGACAATCTCAGCGTTTTGTTCTCAAACCAGGTGATCATTAAAAGGAGGTGGCACAGGAGGGATTCCTTCTCAGCAGCATGATTGGGTGACCTGTTTCCAACAAGAAATACTCATCTATGTTAATTCATAGTTTAGATTCATTGCAGATAGGACAAAAAAATTTCCATTAGAATGCTTTCCTGTCCTCCACCTCTTTGTTCCTGTGTAAAAGATTTCTTGTCTGCACAACACTTGCTCCTGAAAACTGCTCCTGGTTCTGTAGATTTCTGTGGGCACTTTGTCTTCATAGTCAAATCTGAGCAGAGTGAGGAGTTATTTGAAGAGAAGATCAATAACAGACCTGTGGAGAATCTGCTTCTCCCTGTAGCAATGTGTCAGTTGTTTTAGCAGAGTGAAGTGTGTGTGTTCTGAATTAAAATGCTCAGTCTGAAGAGATTCAAAATGTGTAGAAACAGCATAAATAAAGATTTTTTTTTTTTTTTAAATTCAGCAATGTAAAGAGGAGACAGGTAAATTAAAATCACAAGCTTAAGGTAGCATAAGTCACAATTCCCAGAGTTTGTTGATCAGATCATTTCTAGCTGGCTGGATTAAGGATCTTGT
Organism: Sitta carolinensis; assembly: GCA_032173965.1. Classification (NCBI taxonomy): domain Eukaryota; kingdom Metazoa; phylum Chordata; class Aves; order Passeriformes; family Sittidae; genus Sitta; species Sitta carolinensis. The sequence goes on along the minus strand of JAVUNC010000077.1, from coordinate 49,676 downwards.
TGATTTACTCTGAGGATCCCCTTCCCCCACTACAGCATGGTCTTCATGAGGAACAGAGGACAAAAGATGGGGCTCTTTTTTCCTGATGTCCGTATTATTGTGTGTCTCCTGCAATGAGCCCGCCCAGGATATTCTATAAACAGCTGCACCAAGAAAATTAGTGAAAAAATTGCTGTTATTACTTTGATTGACAGTTAATAGATAGCCTAAACAGTGAACACTGGTATGTTCTGTATAATTTAGTCCAATCCTCTCCAGTCTGTAGCTGAAGCGTGCAATTAGGGCAACACTGATGGCTCAGAACAGTCCACATTTTGCACTCTTATTTGAATTCAGTTGGTAAATAATTTCCCTTTACATTTAGCAGTATCTTAAAATACCAGACTTGGATGAATTAACTTCTGTCTGTAGCATTTAGTGTTAAATGCTGCATCTATTTGGTTAATTTAAAATTACATTAATTCCAGACTTGAAAATACTCATAAAATTTATTTATAATCTGGTTTTGGCATTGAACCTTCATACCTGCTTTAATATGCAGTGTAGCTGATGTAATTTCATATAAAAGCTCTGTAAAGGTTATTTTTCAGTTGGATGCAAACCAGGGAATACAGAAACTCCAAAGCTGGAAATTGCACACCTCATTTTCTGGGTGTTGAGTTCTGTGTGTTCCCACGTAGAACAATAACAGGAATAGGGATGCTGATGGAAAAGTTTCAGAGAGCAGGAATAAATTTGTGTTTGTGCCTCCTTTCTGAGCACCACTGCAGGGGAAAGCTGTGACAGGGATGTTGCACTGAGCTGTGCAGAGCTGAGCCTCCTGTGCTTGTAGGCTCAGTGACCTTTTCCAAGCAATCCTTTTCCAAAAAGATCATTCATGGTGAAATTGGCTCATTTTTAAAAACAACTGCTCTAGTTTTGTTTAAAACATCCCTATTTTTTGTTGGTATGATTGCTTTGTGATAGTATTATATATTTCAGGCCATTAAATTTTCTTATTTCCCCCTTACCTAATTTTGTTTCTTACTTGTATTCCAAAATGTGGAATAATACAGTAACACGTTTGAATATGCAATATATATTTTAAGAATATTCATAATAATAAGAAGGTTTTAAACAGCAAATACTGTTTGTTCTGAGGTGCAGTTGAATTTTGAACATCAGGTGTTCTTTGTCTGTGAGAGAATTAAATATTTCCTTTGCACTTACTCAGGGTTTAACAAACTTAATTTTTAAGGTTTGGGAAATGAGTTGGAAGTTAAGGATGACTTCTGTAAGAATTTTAGCATTCGTTGTCAAATTGTTTTCATCACAGGTCTCTTGAGTAGACTGAAAAAGACACCGTGTTGTTTCCATAAAATTAAAATTCATTGTGTGTTCATGAAATTACTGAGCTTATTATGCAGTATCTTCTTCAATTGAGTAAAGACACCTAAAATCCTTAATTGTTCTCTGCAAAAAAAACAGAGAAAAATTACAGAACTATAAAATGTTTTTGAAATCGGCTTTACTTGATTGTGACAAGGGTTCAGTGTCTGGTTCTCCTGGAAAGAACTTGGACCTTTTGAATGTGTAATTTGAAATTATTCTGAGCTGACTTTTGGATGTGGATCTCCTGGTACACATTCATGTGTATCATCTGTGGTTTTTTACACTCAGTCCCTTATTGCAAAAATTCCTTTATTGCACCCTGCTTCCTGCCCTGCATGAGTAGGGAACAACAATTTAAAGCACTATGAAAAGTCTATAACAGCATTGGAAATATTAGATGAAGACTAAAACCAACAGAATAACTAAGTCATAATGGCAGCTGTAAATTCTACACTCTGATGTCCCAGAAATTGTGGGTTAAAGGTGGAAGCTTCACAAATCTCAGCATTTTCTTCTCAAACCTGGTGATGGTGATCATTAGCAGGTTTTGTACCATGTTTAACTGGTTTGTATTTTCTCCTTCAAGTGAGGAAAAGACTGAGCAGCTGCTTGACTGTAAACAAGAACTGGAGCAAATGGAAGCTGAACTGAAGAGACTTCAGCAAGAGGTGTGGGTTTAATAATTTTATTATTTTAAGCAAAGTTGCCACCAGAACAACTAACCGCTATTTTTCTGATATTAACTATGTTTTCATGGGTTTTTTTTAATTTTTTTATTTCGTACTCTGAACCTGATCTTGTGTAATTTTTATTCCTTTACTTGCAATATTATGGTGGAAAAAAATATGCCCTGGCTTAGGTTAGTATTTCTTATCTAAGTTTTTGTTTCTTCATTCAAGCAATTTGCCACCCGTGCGTCCTCTTGAAAGGATCTTCTTAAAATCAACGTGCTCCGATTTTGTGTGGTTTTTCTTTATACGTTGTGTGGTGATAATAAGGGGAAAACCCCTAAATACATACATAAATATGCAACATATATAACTACAGTGAGTCCTTGAAAAAGGCCAGTGCAGTTTCCTTGGAAATAAATCCTCTAGAATCCTCTACGATCTATTTGCTTTTTGCATCGTATTTCGCCGAATTGCCGACGCCTCTCTGCATTCCCTTAATCGACGCAGTGAAGGGGCTGTGCTGCCCTCCAGCCCCTCTGTGCATGCTGCCTGTGTGGCTGTGTGTGCCTCTGTGCCAGAGGCTGAGCCTGTTCTGTGTGTGCCTTTATCCCAGAACATGAGCCTGCTGTCGGACGCCCGCTCCACGCGGGTGTACCGGGACGAGCTGGACGCGCTCCGCGAGAAGGCAATCCGTGTGGACAAGCTGGAGAGCGAAGTCAGCCGCTTCAAGGAGAGGCTCCACGACATTGAGTTCTACAAAGCCAGGGTGGAGGTGAGTAAATCCAGGGGAAAAGTCACCCACACTCGCCATCCTTCTGTTGGCTGGGGCTTTTTCCAAGGGTGTTCGGAGATGAAAGCAGGGGGATGCGAGAAAGGGTTGCAGCTTCTTGCTCTGGGATGTGGCAGTCGGGGTTTTGTGACAAATCCCAGTTTTTAGGGCATTGTCTCTGTGTCTAATGTCATGGAAGTCAGCAGTGTTCACCAGAGCTCTAAACTAGCAAGGCCAGTGGAAGCCTCTGTGAAGGATGGATTGAGAAACCCACAGAGGAATTAATTCAAAAAATGCTATAAATATAATAATTCCTTTCTCCTCCTGTAGGTCTCCTAAGGCAAAGCAATTTTCTAAGTCAAGTGTTGAGGAAATGAAGGCTGTTCACATAAATGAGTCCAGGACAATGGCATAAAATGCACTAAAAAGAAATGTACCAAACCAGGCAAAGAGAACTTAGAGTTCTGGCATGAATTAGTGATTTAGGAGACAAATCAACATGCAGGAATTTATCAGGCCATCATTCTGTTTGTAAATGCCAAATTTGATGGGCAAGTGCCATATGGTACAAAAATTAGTAAAGAAAAACAGATCAGTGTACAGGATTTGACACAGTGGAAGTTTCATTTTCATAGAATGTTTGAACTAATAAACCCACTAAAAATTGTTTGTGTTTTCATAGCTTGTAAATTATCGAATATTTCAAGCATTCTTCAATACAGATTTAATTAGTTGGGTTTGCTTCATAAAAATTAAGAGTTAACTTAATACTTATGTGGGGAGGAGTATGAAGGATACTTATGTCATCTTTTTTCAGATTGTTCAGCTGACTGCTGAAGTTAGAAAGGTTTTGTCTTTATATCATGAGGGAAACTGCCAATTATGTATTTTACACATTACTTTCATCAGATACTATTAAAAATCCTCTCTGTACCAAAATTAAAGCTGCTCCAAGCCCTTTGAGAGTGGCTGGTTGTATTTTAAGGTTGTGGTTGCATTTTCAGCATCATGGGCAGACTTTGGGCCCAGTGGCCTATAAACCTAATTTTGGGCTGTACATGTAGTACTTCTGTCCAGATCACTGCCCAAATCACAGAGTTTCTGATGGTTTGATTATAATTATCAACACCTTATTTGTTCTTAATGGCTTAGGAAGTATTTCATTTAATTTATGTTAAATTTTATTTTCACAGAAATTTGCGAGTTGCATTGATGTGGAATTGCTGTAAATGTACTTTTTATAAAAGGTCTGTTACAGCCCCCAGTTTCAGTTTAGGTTTCTGAAACTGCTTGTGATGTGTATCAAAGTTTGTTAGGAGCAGGGGAATACTTCTGGTTCAGGATTTATTTGTTATTGTTGCTCCATTTTTGCAGGAGTTAAAGGAAGACAATCAAGTGTTGCTAGAAACCAAGACGATGTTGGAAGATCAGTTAGAGGGGACCCGAGCCCGTTCAGATAAACTGCACGAGTTAGAAAAAGAGAATTTACAACTAAAAGCTAAATTGCACGATATGGAGATGGTGAGTGTCAGGGGAGGGTGGCAAAGGCAACTGAGACACGTTAAATTTGATTTCCATTTTTAATAAAGGCCTTCAAAATAGCAGGGAAGAGGAGGAATGTGATGATAAATGCAGAGATTCAAGAGCAATGGGATTGATGTTTTTTAATGTCAATCAGTTGTCACTTAAATACTGTGTCTACCCTATGCACTTTGTTTCCCAATGTTCAGAGAGAAGTAAACTTTGGAGGAGTAGGGAGTGATTGCTGTAGGTTATGAGGAGGAGGTTGTTCTTTTTTATCTTCTTTACTGGTTTTCACTGTTCCCTTCAAAGTTCTCCCAATTTTTCCCAGTTCCTCCCCATCTCACTGTCTAGGCAGATGAGAAAAAGCACTTTGCCTCTCCCTGTGACAACACAGTAAAGATAATACAATATAGATATTAATAGAATATAGGTAATAAAACACTTTGCACATATTGAGACTTTTAACCTGTGAAATAATTTTCAAGGAGTGTGATATGGACAGAAAGAAGATTGAGGAGCTCATGGAGGAAAATATGACTCTAGAAATGGCTCAGAAACAAAGTATGGATGAATCTTTGCATCTTGGCTGGGAGCTGGAGCAGATAAACAGGACTACTGAACTTTCTGAAGGTAAGCATAGTTAATACTTGCAAAGTGATTGAAATGGAAATCTCAGAGGCTGGATGGCATTAGGAAATTAAACATCCTTATTTCTGAAGTACAGACCGTGTCGTCATCTGGAGAAATGCTGATTCCCATGTATCCATGGAGATTCAGACATGAGAAGTCTGTTCTTGTGGTTCTTGTTCAGTTAAATAGTGGGGCAAACCCATAAATACCTTGAAATTACTTTATTTTGTCATTCAGACTTCTGTACTCTGCAGCACAGATCATGACTCTACTTGCTTTTCCTGCTTTGCTGTTCTCAGCGTTAAGAAGAGCTGTGGTAAAAGTTCTGATTCTTCCAGTGTAACATGCTTGGATATAAACTGGATTCTGTGCCAAGCACTTGTGGAATTTGGAGATACATCCTGAGTTGTGGGAAACAAATCCATGCTGTGATTAGGAGCATTAGGAGAGTAGAACATATTTTAATTTCTTATATTTCTAATCCTAATCAGCACTGGTCACCAAGAAGGCATTGGAAGGATCTTCAAAGGCTCTTAAATTCCCTAAGTTTAAAAATGCAAAATCCCCAAAACTCTGGCTAATAAGTCACCTTTTATTTTAATACTGGTGTTTTTCTTCTGCAGTGCCCCAGAAATCACTGGGCCATGAGGTGAATGAGCTGACATCCAGCAGGTTACTGAAGCTGGAAATGGAAAACCAAAGTTTGCTGAAGACAGTGGAAGAGCTACAAAGTGCAGTAGGCTCTTTAGAGGGCAGCAGTTCAAGGATTCTGAAAAAGGAAAAAGAAAACCAAAGACTTAGCAAGAAGGTAATGGTCAGGGTGTGCTTGGATTGTGTGAGAGATGCTTGGTGTTCTTTGCTTTTTACTTCCTTTTAAAGGGTAATTTTATGAATTGCTGTTATTTTGGGTAAGGCATTACAAGGGTATAAGCTAAATTATAGTGTTTGTTAGTTTATGGTAAAAAATAAAACCGCCTCCAAGAGGTTTTTTCCTCTTTTTTTATTATGTGAGAGTGTGACCAGTTTATTCAGAAAGGTCTTAAACCAGTGAGGGAAAAAGATAATAATATATTTGGAATATAATGAGTAATGAAAGTGGTTTAGAATACTGGAGAGCATTAGTTTTGGTAATTATGAAGCAGAAGGAAGTGCGTGTGCAGAGGTGGAGAGTGAGTGATGAGTCTGAGCTGCACACTTGGTCCTGTGTCCACATTTTAGCTGCGGAAGGGAGAAGGTGGATCAAGGAATTGATAAACAGCTCAAGAGCGGAGATTGTCAGGTTTAACTGTGCTGAGCTACAGTACTTTACTCCTCAAATTATTTGTATCAAATAGAATAATTTAGTCAGTGGTATTTATAGAGAATAGAAATTAGGAAAAAGAAAAGAGCTGGATCTAATTACAGTGGAGTGAAAGTGTCTAAAGTTCCTGAAATAGCTTTGACTTCAGCAGCTATTTCAGGTGAAAGACTATTCTTAGAGTGGGTAAGAGACAATTTTAAAAAGAAAATTCAAGAAATCCCTACTGTATTCCCTACTTCCATAAGTTTTCTGATTCCTAAGAAGCTGGTGGTTTTTAGAGCAGCCTCTGTGCTGTGCCCGAAAGAAAGCTGGGAGGTACAAAAGAAGGGAATAGGTGTAAGAAATACACAAACATCGTTCAGGTCAACTTGTTACCACTTAAATGTGACAGAAAAATCATGCTCGGGTGTTTTAAATTTTAAATAGTTCTGCTCTCTGCAAGTTGGAACCATTTGACAAAACAAACCCATATATTTAATTCCCAAGGAGTCATCTTAATTATCTCTTGAAATAGTTAAGTAAGATCAAACAACATTCAACTTTCCTAAGTTGAAGGGGTCCTGGAGGAGCAGTATAAATCTCACTAAAATGGAATTTTGGGAGAAAAAAAAAAAAAGATGCTTGAGGAAATATCCAGAGCCTGAGAAAATCCGACCCTTCTTTATATGCTAAAGTACTTTATAGATACAGTGTTCTGAGCCAGGGAGAAAATTCTGGCAGGAGTAAGTGTATTCCAGAAGAAATTAATGTTTCAATTAAAGATTAGAAAAATCTGTTTTATTCTTTCCCTTAAGCTTCTTTATTCATTTCTATGAGAGTGTCTTCAACCCAGCTAACACTGTTATTTTTAAGTACATTTTAAAACTTTTGTTTCTCTTCCCAGCTTGAGGAGCTGGAGAATGAAATTAGCCAAGAGAAACAAAGTCTTCAGAACAGTCAAAATCAGAGTAAAGATTTGATGAAAGAAAAAGCACAGCTTGAAAAGACACTTGAAGCACTTCGAGAGAACTCCGAGCGACAAGTGAGTAGCAGAACCCAAAGTTTTAATGCTGCTTTGTGCTCTGCTGGTCTCCTTTTGTAGGATTTTACAGACATAAAGGGATTGTAAATGTAGTGGATTTGCCAAAAGGAGGTTCCTGCAGGAAAACAGCTTTGTTGAGAGCTGCAGCCAGGGAGAGACGTGACTCATTTCTGGCTGGGGCTGTCCTGGTGGGTTTAGAGCTTGGGGGGATTTGTAAGGCTCCCTCACCTTCCCTGGGCATCTGCTGGGATTGCTTGGAGGGAGAGCTCAGCCAGGAGGGAAAATTGGAGCTTTGGAGGGAGGCCAGACACCTCCCAGAGGAGGAGAACAGGTCCCAGGCAGCTGGCAGTGCGTGGAGTCATGTTGGAGTATTGATGGGAATTCCAGCAGCCTCCAGAATTCCAGCTCCGTAATTCTGCCCTGCACTGGGATGGGTTCCTGCTGGGACCACCTGGATTGATTTGTGACTGCCAAAAACTGGCATCTGAATCTTTGTAAAAGATGTACCTGTGCCTGATGGACACTGGCACTTCCTGAGGGGTCTGCAGAGCAGCCACCAGGAGGAAGAGTTCTGGAAGCTTCTGCAAGTCCCAGATTTAGGAATTGAGTCCTTCAGAATTAGAGCTGCCATTAGCTTTCATAAATTCTATCTATACCTCCTGATGATATGGCCATTTAGTTTAATTTAAAGTACAGTATTTTGAACTGCAGAATATTATATTTCAAAAATGCTGAGTATTTTTAAAGGGCCTGTTTAATCGGTAAGTGAAATTCCAGAAGGAAAAAAAAGGGAGAAGGGGAAGAAAAAAAAAAAAAAAAGCTTGGCATGGAAGGTTTACTTTCATTTAAAGATATATATCTTGTTTTAGGACTGATATTTCAGTGGGACTATTTCTACTTAAAAATAATGCACTGAAGTCCTGATGGGTCAACAGCACCTTCCATATCTCTTCCCAAATCCTGTGCTGACACTTCCTGGAGTTGGCTGTAGGAGGTTCCTTTGATCTCATCCAAAATCATGGAGGAATTTATGAGGATTTTTGGTAGAATTAGGACTATAGAAGCAGAATTTGTGGACAGTAATTCAGTGTCGTGCCAGGTGCTCCAGAGTTGTGTTTTTAGGCACCTGTTAATGAGTTTCTGGTGACTATTCCAGAGCAGTTTGTCATTGCTGGGAGCAGAGATGTGGATCTGTAATTAATAGTTCCATTCAGATTTCACTATGGAAGGACAGCCTATAATTTTCTCAGTCTGTTTTTCGTTGCAAGCAGCACTTTTGCTTTTCTCCCTGTCAAAGGTTTGACGTTGGCACAAGGCCAGTGCTCCTATGACGATATACTGTCCCTGGTATCTGTTGTGAGATGTGACCAAAAACAGAGCAAAACAGTTTCTAATTTAGAAAGCAAAAGAAAAAAAAGAACTTTATTACTTATAATAGGCAAAGAAGATACATACAGAAGAACATGGAAACTTTAAAAAACACTCTTCCTCCCCCCCCCCCACACCAGTTCTCAACCTAACAAAACAAACTGAAAATTCCCTATCACGTTACCACCATTTAGATAATTAATCTTTAGTCTATTACCACCCTTCCGATAATCAGTACTCAGTTCATTGAGGAGAGATAGGAGTCTTTCTTGCACCACATCGTGGCCTCTTCCTCCATGTCCAGTGCTCTCACCACTGTGCATGGACCAGAGCTGCTTCTAAGGTTTTTCTTTTTAAAGATGCTTTGGTTAGTTCCAAGAAACGACAGCTTTTCAAATTTTGGGACACCAGTCCCCCCCAGTATTACCCCCTGGGGCCGAGGGGCCTTGAGAACAGAGCTCTTCTTCTCATCTCTGTTCACACTACTGTCCACTCTTGGCTCCAAGCCAATGCCTCTCCCCAGATACAGCTTCTATGTTACAGAAAAGAAATGAGTCCATCCATGGCTATATAAAAAAGTCCAGCCAAAGGCCACTCCATCATCTTCTCTTACCTAGGATTCTTTTCAGCATTCTCTGACAATCTTCTACTTGCACAAACTTTCATCATCTTTGCTTAGTTCTTTCTATCTTTCTTCTTCAAATTCAGGAGGATTAGCATTTATAAAGTTTCCGTCATTTACGAAAAGGGTTAAAATCTTGGGCTTTGTTTCCCTAGAACTCTCACAGTATCTTTGCTGCTGGGCACTCTTCTCGTGCCACCCCCCCATACTCCTTCGGCCGTGCTGTCTAGTGGTTGATATCAAATTTCAAGGTGACGGAGATCACAGACACGGTTTCTCAGTCTCTCTCTCTCTCTGGGGGGAGGGGGGGGGGGAAGGGAAAAGAAGGCTGTCTGATGCCTCTCAAGGTTCTTGTACTCTCTCCACCCTTCCATCCTGCAGGATTTTTCCTCTCCCCCTCTGTGCCCAAGGTTCCAGGCCTACCTCGCCCAGGCCGCATGGCTTCCCCTCCCCGCCCAGCCAGCCGCTGGGCAGGGGAGATCCCTCCGTCCTCAGGGACCGGAACCAAGAGAGAGCTTTCCGGGGAGCCCTCTGCTTTTAACCCCTTGTGTTCTCAGAGGCGGATCCTTGTCCTCAGTGGCCACACCAGGTGCCAGTCTTTAAACCTGAACACTCATTGGTTTGACCACTGAAGTTCGAAAAAAACTCATTTTTTTCCAAACTACAACACTCCTAAACAGTTTATTGTTGAAACATCCCTTACACTGGGTTATTAGTATACACTTAAATATTGATCCAAACAATTTTGCTGGATTTTGCTGTCTGGTGTTACATGCCCAAATAATTCCAAATGATTTGGAGCAACCTAAAAATTCAAGAAATACTAAAAATTAAGGTCTGAGTTCTGCCTTTGTCCTTGAGGTAGATCTGGGAAAATGTTTCCTAAGAAAATAATTCCAATATGATTTACTTTCTCTGAAGCTGGTTTGGAACAGAATATCCAAAGGTTCTTTTTAACTCAGAAATCACTGTAACTTTGGTGTGTTTCTTCTCAAATTGTTGTTGACTGTGATCAGGATTCCCTCATCTCCCACCCATCACCTCTGCTTTTTCCAAATAAAATAAAGAGATTTTTGTGGCTCCCACACCTCCCTCCAGCTCAGGTTTGGTTTAGAACTTGCTGCAGTCCTGTTCTTTGTAGACAAAGAGTTCTGGAAAACGCAGCCTGTAAGAAAAACCAATCTAAATATGGATAAACACAAATGAAATTAAATTTGCTAGGAAGTAGTTAGGTAAAGCTTTCTTTTGATTTGTGCTTTATTAGTTTTGGGTTTATGTTTATCTCTTCATAAAGAGGAAGAGATTTGAAGATTTGCTTTGTCATCAAACTTGGAATAATGTTTGTAATCCTTCACACAAATGTTAGCAGAGGTAGAGATTTTCTTTAACTTAAAAGGCAAATACGATATGATGAGTATCTTTTAGTTTATATATGGAAGCAATTCCTTGTTGGCACGTTGTTTATCACTTTACCATTTTTCTACCCAAATTAGATTAAACTCTTAGAACAAGAAAATGAACACTTGAATCAAACTGTGGCTTCTCTAAGGCAGCGCTCACAAATCAGTGCTGAGGCAAGAATGAAAGAAATTGAAAAGGAAAATAAAATTCTCCATGAGTCTATCAAAGAGACCAGCAGTAAGTTAAATAAGGTTGAATTTGAAAAAAAACAAGTCAGGAAAGAACTGGAACACTACAAAGAGAAAGGGGAGAGGGCAGAAGAATTAGAGAACGAGCTGCATCGTCTGGAGAAGGAAAATGAATTATTGCAGAAGAAAATCACCAACCTAAAAATCACTTGTGAGAAGATTGAGGCCTTAGAACAAGAGAACTCTGACCTGGAGACGGAGAACAGAAAGCTGAAAAAAACCTTGGATAGCCTGAAAAACCTCACTTTTCAATTGGAATCCTTAGAAAAGGAGAATTCCCAACTCGACGAAGAAAATTTAGAGTTACGGAGGACAATTGAATCCTTGAAGTGTACAAGCATTAAAGTGGCACAGTTACAATTAGAAAATAAGGAGCTGGAGAGTGAAAAGGAGCAGCTCAAAAAAAGCCTTGAACTGATGAAAGCCTCTTTTAAGAAAACTGAACGCTTGGAAGTCAGTTACCAAGGCCTGGACACAGAAAACCAAAGGCTACAGAAAGCCCTGGAAAACAGCAATAAGAAGATTCAGCAATTAGAGAGTGAATTGCAAGATTTAGAGACTGAAAATCAGACCCTGCAAAAGAACCTGGAAGAGTTAAAAATCTCCAGTAAGCGCCTGGAGCAGTTGGAAAAGGAGAATAAGTTGTTAGAACAAGAGACTTCTCAACTGGAAAAGGATAAGAAACAGCTGGAAAAGGAAAATAAAAGGCTTCGGCAGCAAGCAGAAATTAAAGATAGTACCTTAGAAGAAAACAATGTCAAAATCAGTAATCTGGAGAGGGAAAACAAATCTCTATTTAAAGAAATCGTTGTATATAAAGAGTCCTGTGTGCGCCTGAAAGAACTGGAAAAGGAAAACAAGGAACTGGTGAAAAGAGCTACCATTGATAAGAAGACCCTGGTCACTTTGAGAGAGGTAAACACAGGAATTTCCATTCCCATCATAATCTGGTTATAATGTACAGAAATTAGAGCTGGGTTTCTAATTTGGGGTTTTTCCTGCCTTAATCTGTGTACTATTAACACCTGTATGATAAAGATAATCAAAATTTCTATAATCATAGTCATGAAAAGGTAGAATATCCTATTGCTGGAACATTTCCCCTTCACTGTCATGTTCTGACCAAAATTAAAGGGAGGTTCTAAAGGGGAAGGGAGGGAGCACAGAGGAATCCTGTTTTAGTTACAGTGTAAAGTCTGATAAGAGCTGGAAGCTGACAACTGGCAGGAGAGTTGAAGTTGAATTATTCCAGTCCTGTAGCGATAAAACACCCTTGTCTCAGCACTCCTAGAACTAAGACTACGTTATTTCAATTTCACTGAAAATACTGACTGTAGTTTTTTCTGTGCAAGGACTTGGTGAATGAGAAATTGAAGACTCAACAGATGAACAATGATCTAGAAAAACTGGCCCACGAGCTTGAAAAATTTGGCTTGAACAAGCAGCGTCTCCTGCATGATGAGCAGAGCAGTGATGACAGGTGAGAATGGCAGGGCCTGCATTTCAAAGAGGACAAATGAGGATCTTTTTTATTCATAAAGTGCTTTTACAGACTGGTTCTGTGCATACTCTTAGATTTTTAAGGCACACTCAGAGACACAAAAAGGAACTTCGTATTTTTGGAAATTAATTAGATGATGTGCTTTCACATTCAGCTGACTGTGACTGAGTTGCCACTTTTTGTTGCTAAGAGACTTATTGAAGTATGTCAGGAGATACAGTTAATTATAATTAAAATGTTTTATGCTCTAGTCAGCAGCAGCAACAGTAGCAGTAAAAGATAATTAGCTCAAAGTAGGGTTTTCATCCTTTTTGTCTGCCTGTCTGACACAAATGGTTTTTATCACATAGTGATTACCTTAAACTGTCTCACTCTTTCCTTGCAACCATTTCCTTCTAATTCTTCCATCCTAAAGGAAGGTGCATTCCCACTTCCCTGGCTGGGAAGTGGCCAGTGCTTGAGTGTCTCCAGAGCTTGCTGGTGGCTCCATCACGCCCCACACACCTGAACTGGAAAGCAGCTGCTGCCCTGACATCTGTTTGCTCTGCTGCATCTTCCTCCTCTGCCTTATCCTGCAGGGGTTTAGGGAAAATTGGTGACAGGAGCAAAGCAGACTGTGTGGGCTTCTAGCCAAGCTTTACTTCCCAGTGCAGTTCTGCTCTCCTGATCTGTTGTTGCAGCTGATTGTCATGAGCATGGAGATTGATCTGGGGCCTTCTGTGTCCAGAGAAACCCAAGTAACAATTGGGGTTTGAATCCAGCTTCCCTTTCCCTGTGCTCTGTCCCAGGGGTGCTGCCAGAGTCCTGTGGGTGAATGTGTTACCCCTTCTTGGGTGCTGCTTTCACCTGCATTTCTCAGCTCCCTGATGACTCCAGGAAAAGTGCTCAGAACTTGGACTGGTTGGATTTCTTCTGATTTAAGCATTTCTGTGTCACATACAGAACTTAATAAGCATTTGGTGTGTCCTTAGATAAATACACCCAACAAAAAAAACACCAGTCTTCGATCCAAGGTGGAGCTGCAACTTAGAGGAAGCCCAAATGGAGCAACATTTAATCAAGTTCTAGGTTAGAAGTGGTTGGGCTCTGCTGCTGGCTTCAGCTGCTTCCCAAGCTCCATGGAGAGCTGGAGGAACATGAAAGGGCAATGTTTGTTTCCAAAGTGAAAACTGGGATTGGTTTGGAATTTTGCTCTGCCAATAAATACCCTGCTTTCCCATTGTTCTCAACTTCTTCATTCCTCCCAAAGATACCTGGGTTGCTCTCCTTCCATTAACAATACCTAGGTGAGTCATTACCAGCTCTTTCAGCAGGGCTATGAAGACCTGGGTTCATGATGGATAAAATTACTTCTCAGTGTAGTTTTCAATCTGCCTCTGTCATTTTGATGATGGAAATTAAAAATGTACCATTTTCCTCCTCCTGATTGGAAAGAGCTGCCTGTGGTTTTTAATCATCTTGGTAGCACCTCAGAGTCTTTCTATTGAGGTCTAAACTTTTATGAATTAACTTTGAAGTGTTTCCCATTTTCTCTTGCCTGCTGTCCTTGGACAAACAGATTTATGGATTTTGCCTCTGAATCCAAAATAACCCAACTTGCAGTTATAATAAAAAAATTATACCATCTTTCATTGCTCAAAGTGTAAGCGGTATTGGATCTCTGCTATTATTATTTTTCCTCCTTTGTTTTGTATAAGATAGCGTCATTTTTCAGTAGCAGGAATTAATTGTAGTCAAATCTGTGCTTCAGCTCAAGAAGGTGAAATACTGTATATTCTACTAGTAACAGGCTGCCTACTCTTCTGTAAGTCTTTGGGAATTGGTTGTCATACCTGCAAATCTTGGATTCTCCTCCTGCTGCATGATGCTACTGGACAGCTTTCTGCTTATTAGTTCTCTTCCCATTGGTCTTCTGCTCCAGTTCCTGGCTGGATCTGATGCTGTTGTCCATTCAGGAGTCTCCTGCAGTTTATTCCCTTCACTAAACTGATGGAACAGCCAGGGTTGGAGAGGGAGATATCAGTGGTTGGGTTTATTTTTATCCAGCTGTGGGGAGGAGTGGGGTGTTCAGATTGTGAGCCACACACAGGGACTGAACTGCCTAGAAGTGATTAATGGGTGTGGGTTTTGGTATTTCCCATGAAGGATGTACAGTTCTAAATCAGTACAGTTTAATCTGACCACTTCTCTCTCAGCTTGACATTTGGGGGGGGGGTTTTAGTTGCCCTACAGTATCATGAATATGGTTAAAAATGGAAGCTTTGCACATCAAAGGTGGCAGCAGTCTTAAAATATCAGCAGCTGGGCTGAGTGAGCAATTAGCACATTGATGCACCAAACGAGTGTGCACCTGCACAGTCCTGTGCTCTGGCTCCTTCCCTGTCCTCCCCTTTGGAGCTGGCAGGAAATGGGAACTGATGAAAATCTTACTCTCCAAATACTTCACATTCTAATTGAGTTCAGGTCCCTGCTGGATTTGCTGGAGTGGAGCCAGAAGGAGTGCAGGCACCACTCAGTAATGATGCAGAGAAACCCAGCAACCCCTGGTGTGCCTGAATGGGTCTGTTTCTGCATCTAACGTGTTTTAAAAGAAAGGAGGAGGCCAAAATGGTTTTGACAACTATCTTCTGGTTATTTTTGACGTAGGACTTGCTGTGGATGCTGAGGCGTCTTCATACTTTTGACCACAGCACTCAGGGATTTTTGAATGTAGCTGTGAGTCTGTTCTAGAACATTTTAGAATTAAAATACCTCGAATAATTATTTGAAATACAGACTCTTTTTTGTTGTTGGCCAGTAGATACAAACTTTTGGAGTCCAAATTGGAATCCACTCTCAAGAAGTCTCTGGAAATAAAAGAAGAAAAAATTGCTGCTTTGGAGGCTCGTTTGGAAGAATCAACAAATCTAAACCAGCAGCTGCATCAGGAACTGAAAACAGTAAGGAAGAGGACATTTTTCTATAATAATAAATGAGCTGTTGTTATATCTACATCTTTTAGGTAAGACAGCAAAAAAGTGGGCACCATTCAGGTGATAAAAAGCAGGACAAAAGAGTGAATGCTTTAAAGAGTGTTGGAATCACGTGGAAAGTTGTTGAGTTTATTCACTGGCCATGAAAATGTCAGCTGGATAAATAACCTGGAGTTGATTCGATTTGGGATGTCATTTACATTTACATTTTCTGGCCTACCTTGAGCAGCCTGAGTAGATTGGTTAAAAAAGGAAATTCTATCACCTTGGTTGCAGAATTTTAGTATAAAAGTTAGGGGATACAGTTAAAAACACTGAAATAAAATAGAAAACAGAGGTCTGCTGTTTGTTGGGGTTAAACTGTCCATATCCATAAATAATTTTTACATCATCTCCCCAGACATGTACAAAAACCAAATTTACAAATACAGTAACAGCACTTCTTGTTCTTTGAGAAGGGGCATGGTCAGGTAATAAATTAATAAATTTGGACATACAAAGTGGAAAATTCTAAACCTAACCTAAGTTGTCCTAAATAATTCCAGGTGAAGAAGAACTATGAAGCTCTCAAGCAAAGACGAGAAGAGGAAAGGATGGTTCAGAATTCTCCTCCAAGAAGTGGAGAAGACAATCAGTCTGTCAATAAGTGGGAGAGAGAAAATCAGGAGACTACTAGAGAATTACTGAAAGTTAAAGATAGATTAATCAAGGTGGAGAGGAATGTAAGATGTGTTCGAAATATGATTCTGCTGGTAATTATTTGTGGTGAGCTGTCTCAGTAATGCAAATGAGGGTGCTGTTAAGACACTTTAATTTATCACCTTGCTTCCATCCCAGGCAGAATCTGAATTAAATACAGTGCATGTAGCAGCTGGATTCTGCTCTGTGGGATGCCATAAAGCACTTGACAGGCATTTAAAAAGGAAATGTGAGAACCTGAATTTGCCCTTTTGAATCCACAGCTCTCTCTCAAATCCCTGTTATATAATCCCTATTTACACCAGTCCTGGAGGTTCCTCTCCTGTTTCTCCATAGGTGCAACATCTGTTACCTGTTTTTCCGGTGATAAATCCCCCCCAAGCGTGTTTGTTTTGCAGTTTTATCCCACTCTGTAAATCTCTGCACAGTCCTGCTGCTTTCTATGGTCTGGAAAACACTTCTGTTTTGTCTTGGAGTTCCTGGAGCAGCTGTGAGCTGAGGTGTTGCGTGGTTTTAACCCCACAGAACGCGATGCTGCAGGCGGAGAAGCAGGTGCTGAAAACGCAGCTCAAGCAGCTCGAGACACAGAACAACAACCTGCAGGCCCAGATCCTGGCCCTGCAGAGACAGACTGTGTCCCTGCAGGAGCAGAACACAACTCTGCAAACTCAGAATGCCAAGCTGCAGGTAATGCTGCCCCAGTTTGCTTTCAAAAATGAAATTAAAGTGTTTTTTTTCTGAAGGAAAACTTAAAATGCATCGTTATCGTTAACTTTAAAATCACACTTGGCTTCCTGGAGAGAAGAAAGAAGGGGAAGAAGGTGATATAAAAATAATCTGCATTCAGCAGTCATATAATAGTTTGTTTGCTGATGAATAATTGCATTTTTAGAAATTGGTTTTAGTCCTTTGTCCAATGTAAAATCTTGACTTTTTACTCAGAAGTAGGGTAGATTCTCCTATCCAATCTTCCAAGGTTCCTTGGGTTTTTTATTGTATTTATACATCTAAATTAGGTCAGGGAAATAGCGTGTCCAACCATATTCTAATAAATTTTATCTATAATTTTAAATTTCTAAAAAAATTAAAGTAAAGCCATACCTAAGAGGAAAATCAAGATACTTAAATAGAGAAGATTTAAAAAAAAAAAGCAGAAGAAAATGGAAAGCTACATAAATATGTGAAGACCTGAATTTAGATAATTGAGCGGCAGTAAAAAAGGTAATGTGTGACCATGGAAACCATAAAAATGGTTGTCCCCAGAGTTTTGCAGCTCTTCTGGCCAAAATTTAGATGTTGCCCTTACAGTTTAATAGGGTTATTAGGTATGTATCTTTTTTCTTTAAACATAAAATATTCTTATTAGTGGATTTAATGCTTTTTGGAGTTCTAAGAATGAAAACTCTTTCAAGAGGGTATAAAAACACCACAGTGCAGCAGAAATAGTAAAGACTGTCAGAAAGGAGGGAGGGCTGATGGAAATCAAGATGTCAAGGACTGTTTAAATGAAACAAATAATGCATTTGGTGGATGCCTGGAGTGTCCTCCTGGCACTTCCTGGAAAGCAGAACATTGTTCCACAGATGTACTTTCTGCTGCCACCTTGAAATGTCATTAGTGCACAGCACTCCTGTAAAACAGGATATTGATGCACACCCTGTGCCTCCTCTGGTTGTTACAAACCAATGGATGCAACATGGAAATATCCCATTTATCCAGTTGAGAGGGGATTGCTGGAATTCAGAGCTCTCTGAGCACTTTGTAATATCCCTTCATGAGAAAGCCCCAGGAATATCTATGTGTAGTTCCTTTTTTTGCCTCATGCCCAGCAGCACAGGCCTTTCCTCTCTGGCAAGGCAGTTCTCCACAAAAACTTCCAAGTGAAAGTTGAAATATGTTCAGGAAAATCAAAATTATGAACTTGGCTAAATCTGAAGCGCAGACTGAGCTGCCCTATCTGGACTGTGCCAGAACTGTTCCTGGGCAGCTCATTCTTCTCTTCCTCCTGATACCCATAAGGAGCAGGCAAGGGAAAGGATGTCTGAAGGGGGGTAACTGGGAATTCTGACCTAACCAAACTCGGGATTCAGCCTGGGAAGTTTCCCAGCACACCCATGCCATCAGACATGACTTCATTTCCAGTGAAAGGTTCAGCTTTCTCATCTGTAACAAAGAACACTGCAGTTCCAGCAGGAAGGGATTTGTTCCCTGGTAACAGCAGGAACTGGAGTGAGAGATGGAATTTTTTTTTCCTTACTAGATACCCCGAGGGTATTAGATGGCTCAGTAGTTTGTGGTTTTCATCCCTTGAACAGGAAAGAGAAGGAAGCTGGTACAGGTCAGGTGACAGCACCATTTCTTTAAGATATCCAAGGATTTCTCCAGAGGCACAAAAAGTGAAGTCGTTGGTTGGTTGGGGCTTTTTTAAACTATCTGATGTTGAAGGCTTTATTGTATTAATACACATTAATACTGTTCTGGGACAGTTGTTGGAGAACTGGTGCTGTTCCACAAAGAGCACAGAATAGAACATGGGTAGTTCCTTCCAGGTGCTATTTATCTCCCTCCCTCTGTTAAATGGATGCTCCTGTTGGAACTCTCATTGTGAAGGAATGCATGGATACCATGAAGATTTCATGCTGGTAATACAGAATTTAAAAATATATCTCCATCTCAGTGTGAAAGTTCCTTTTAGATTAATCACGTCACAGATTTGGTTTTATTAGGATCACTGGCGATGCATTCCTTCAAGGTATCTTGGTGCTAGAGCAAAATGGCCCTATCAGCAAGATAACATTCTAACAAATGTTGAAAGGTGGATAATAATAATTTGACCCATCCCTGTCAATTTAATCATATGCTTCAATGCTTCGGGCTAAAAAAATAATGTTGGGCCGTTTTGATCTGGAGCTGTCAGTGGCACAGCCCGAAGGCTGTGAAGGGTGAAGCCGGGCATCCTTTGGGATGAACCCGGGCATCCTTTGGGGTGAACCCGGGCATCCTTTGGGATGAACCCGGGCATCCTTTGGGGTGAACCCAGTGTCGTAGTTTAGAAAAAATGAGTTCTTCTGAACTTCAGTGGTCAAACCAATGAGTGCTCAGGTTTAAAGACTGGCACCTGGTGTGGCCACTGAGGACAAGGATCCGCCTCTGAGAACACAAGGGGTTAAAAGCGGAGGGCTCCCCGGAAAGCTCTCTCTTGGTTCCGGTCCCTGAGGACGGAGGGATCTCCCCTGCCCAGCGGCTGGCTGGGCGGGGGAGGGGAAGCCATGCGGCCTGGGTGAGGTAGGGCCGGAACCTCGGGCACAGAGGGGGAGAGGAAAATCCTGCAGGATGGAAGGGTGGAGAAAGTACAAGAACCTGGAAAGGCGTCAGACAGCCTTCTTTTCCCTTTCCCCCCCCCTCCCCCCGGAGAGAGAGACTGAGAAAACCGTGTCTGTGATCTCCGTCACCTTGAAATTTGATATCAACAACTAGACAGCACGGCCGAAGGAGTATGGGGGGGTGGCGTGAGAAGAGTGCCCAGCAGCAAAGATACCGTGAGAGTTCTGGGGAAACAAAGCCCAAGATTTTAACCCTTTTCGTAAATGATGGAAACTTTATAAATGCTAATCCTCCTGAATTTGAAGAAGAAAGATAGAAAGAATTAAGCAAAGATGATGGAGTAGGAATGCTGAAAAGAATCCTAGGTGGGAGGAGATGATGGAGTGGCTTTGGCTGGACTCTTTTGTATAGCCATGGATGGACTCATTTTTTTTCCTGTAACATAGAAACTGCATCTAAGGAGAGGCATTGGCTTGGAGCCAAGAGTGGACAGTAGTGTGAACAGAGATGAGAAGTGTCCCAAAATTGAGAAGCTGTCGTTTCTTGGAACTAACCAAAGCATCTTTAAAAAGAGAAACCCTAGAAGCAGCTCTGGTCCATGCACAGTGGTGAGAGCACTGGACATGGAGGAAGAGGCCACGATGTGGTGCAAGAAAGACTCCTATCTCTCCTCAACGAACTGAGTACTGATTATCGGAAGGGTGGTAATAGACTAAAGATTAATTATCTAAAAGGTGGTAACGTGATGGGGAATTTTCAGTTTGTTTTGTTAGGTTGAGAACTGGGGGGGGGGGAGGAAGAGTGGTTTTTTTAAAGTTTCCATGTTCTTCTGTATGTGTCTTCTTTACCTATTATAAGTAATAAAGTTTTTTTTCCTTTTACTTTCTACATTAGAAACTGTTTTGCTCTGTTTTTGGTCACATCTCACAGCAGATACCAGGGACAGTATATCGTTATAGGGGCACTGGCTTTGTGCCAACGACCAAACCTTTGACACCCGGGCATCCTTTGGGATGAACCCGGGCATCCTTTGGGGTGAACCCTGGCATCCTTTGGGGTGAACCCTGGCATCCTTTGGGGTGAACCCAGGCAGCCTTTGGGCTGAACCCCGGCAGCCTTTGGGCTGAACCCTGGCATCCTTTGGGGTAACCCGGGCAGCCTTTGGGGTGAACCCCGGCAGCCTTTGGGATGCACCCCGGCAGCCTTTGGGGTGAAGCCGGGCAGCCTTTGGGATGCACCCTGGCAGCCTTTGGAGTGAAGCCGGGCAGCCTTTGGGGTGAAGCCCAACAGCCTTTGGGGTGAACCCGGCAGACCGCGCTGACCCGTGCCCTGGCCGGCCGCAGGTGGAGAACTCGAAGCTGGGCTCGCAGCGCGCGTCGCTGCTGGCGCAGAACGCGCAGCTACTGGTGCAGCAGTCGGCCCTGGAGAGCGAGGCGGGGCTCCGGGAGCGCGAGGAGCTCAAGGCAATGCACGAGGCGCTGCTCAGGGACCACGAGCGCCTGGAGCAGCTGCATGAGCGCCAGGAGCGCGAGGCCACCTGGCAGGCAGAGCAGGAGCAGCTGCTCCTGCAGAAGGAGAAGGAGCTGTCCCGGCTCCGGGCTGTGCAGCAGCGGGCCCAGGACTGGCAGGCACAGCGGGTGAGTGGCCCAGGCACAGGTGCCACGCTGCCCTGCCACCCCGCCTGTGGCCAGCCCGGCCAAGGGGCAGCACAACACAGATGTGGGGACTCTGCAGGAGTGGCCCGTGCAGCCAGGGCATGTCCTGAAGCAAAAGGCAGGGCCAAGGGCTGCCAGGGCTGCTCCGCAGGGAAGCCCAGCACTGTCCCCTGCTCGGGCAGGAGGCTCTGAGGGACAAGAGGAAGCAGGACGTGGCAGCCTGGGAGTGGCGGCGGCGGGAGCTGCAGCAGGCGCGCAAGAAGGCCGAGCTGCAGCAGCAGCTGAGGCAGGATTAGCTGCAGCAGGTGGCCCAGAAGCAGCAGTACCGGGCCATGCAGCTGCAGCAGGACCGCTGGGAATTCCAGAGGGTGCTCAGGTGAGGCACACGGGACTGAGGCATGGCTGTAGAGGTGGATGGGGGCTCCCAGTCCCTGTGGGTGGCTCTGGGGACTCGCACTTTCATCTGGTGTCTCTGGGTGCTCCCAGTTCCATCTGGTGGCTCTTGGGTTCCCAGTTCCAGCTGGTGGCTCTGGGCTTCCCAGTTCCAGCAGTTGGTTCTTGGGTTCCCAGTTCCAGTGGGTGGCTCCGGGGTTCCCAACCCCAGCTGATGGCTCTCAGGTTCCCAGTTCCAGTGGGTGGCTCTGGGGCTCCCAGTTCCAGCAGGTGGGTTAAGGGAGTTCCAATTCCAGCTTATGTCTCTGGGGTTCCCAGTTCCAGTGGGTGGGTCTGAGTGCTCCATGTTCTCGTTGGTGGCTCTGGGACTCCCAGTTTCAGCAGGTGGCTCTGGGGTTCCCAATTCCAGCAGGTGGCTCTGGGATTCCCAGTTCCAGCAGGTGGCTCTGGGACTCCCAGTCGCAGTGGGTGGCTCTGGGAGCTCCAGTGCCAGCCCAGCTGCTGTGCCAGGCATGGGGGGGCCGTGTCGAGGTCCCTGAGCCATCCCGGCTCCCCCGCAGAGCCCACCAGGAGCAGCTGGAGCGGGAGCAGCTGGAGCTGGAGTGGCGGGCGATCTGGCAGTGCGGCCATGCCGAAGCTCTGCGTTGGCAGCAGCAGGAGCTGCGGCAGCAGCGGCAGCGGGCGGCCTACCTCGAGGAAGGCCGGCGGCATGGCAGGAGGCCCGGCAGCGCAGCCGGTGCCTCGCTCGCTTCAGCCAGCAGAAGCTGCAGGAGTTCAGGTCAGCGGTGCCCAGGCAGAGGCAGCGCTCTGTGTGCCCACAGGAAGCCCTGAGAAAAGCCCAGATGGAGGAGCGGAGAAAGGCAGAGCTGGAGAACGAGAGGCAGCGCCGCAGAGACGTGGAGGAGGAACTGCAGCGCCAGGAGCAGGACCTCCTGCAGTGGGCGGCGATGATGCGGCTGGAGCAGGAGGAAGAGATGCGCCAACTGAAGACGGTGGGACCGGCGCTCCCCGCTGTCTCCTGGCGCTGCCCGAGCCTGCCCCGCTCCTGGCGCTCCAGGCCCTTGCTCTGCTCACCCTGCCCTGCCCGCTCGCTGTGCTCCAGCGCGGCCCCGAGCCGCTGAGCCCTCTTGTGCCCACAGCTCTTCTTCAATGCCAAGTGCAACCTGGTCCGGGATAGGCAGCTCCTGGAGAAGCGGCTGATCGACAAGGAGCTGGCGCAGGAGGAGCTGCGCCTGGACAGGATGATGCAAATAGAGCAGGACAAGGTCATGGAGCTGCAGGAGGACCTGGAGCGCCGCAGGAAGCAGGAGCCGATCAGGTGGGCAGGAGGCTCCTTCTGCCCCACGCACCGGGCCGGTCCGTTCCAGGCACACACCAGCCCCGGCCGTGCCGGCATTGCCGCGGTGGCGAGCGGCATGGAGCCGCGGGGAACCCTTCTGCTGTCGTGTCCCCGAGCCAGGCAGGACATTGTGAAGCAGATGGAGCAGAACGCCGAGCAGCGGGCGCTGAGGGCCGAGGAGCTGCACCAGGAAGGCCGGAGGCAGCTGGAGCACCTGCAGGAGTTGAAGAGGGAGAATCGGAAGGTGGGAGCAGGGAGCAGGGCACTGCAGGGAGCTTTGCACCCAGCTGCAGAGGGATTGGCGCTGCTGGCTCAGCCACACATGGGGCATGGGGGAAGCAATCAGCAGGGTCAGAGCTCTGGGCCCCTGGGGACTTTGTGGCATCCTGGCGAGGTGGCCCCAAAGCCTCCCTGCCCTGAGTGAGGAGGAGGAAGGAGCACTCTAGCCCTGCGTGACATTTCCAGGCCTGGGAGCAGAAACGGGAGCAGCAAAGGCAAACCTTTGCTGAAGTTCGACGTTTCAATGAGGAGAGCCAGCGGCTGAAGGTTTGGGAGCAGAAGCATGAGAGGCTGGAGGAGGAGCGGGTGGTGGAGCAGCAACGGCAGAAGGCTGTGAGAGCAGTGGGCACCTGGGGGTTGGGCAGGGCTGCAGGAGCTTCCCTGGGGCTCTGTCCCAGACTCTGGGGCTCTGACCCACCCTGCTTCCCTGTTTCCCCCCTGGTTCTCTGTGCCCCCCAGGAGCGTGAGGCCGCCTGGCAGGCAGAGCAGGAGCAGCTGCGCCTGCAGAAGGAGAAGGAGTTGTCCCGGCTCCGGGCCGTGCAGCAGCGGGCCCAGGACTGGCAGGCAGAGCGGGTGAGTGGCCCAGGCACAGGTGCCACGCTGCCCTGCCACCCCGCCTGTGGCCAGCCCGGCCAAGGGGCAGCACAACACAGATGTGGGGACTCTGCAGGAGCGGCCCGTGCAGCCAGGGCATGTCCTGGAGCCAAAGGCAGGGCCAAGGGCTGCCAGGGCTGCTCCGCAGGGAAGCCCAGCACTGTCCCCTACTCGGGCAGGAGGCTCTGAGGGACAAGAGGAAGCAGGACGTGGCAGCCCGGGAGTGGCGGCGGCGGGAGCTGCAGCAGGCGCGCAAGAAGGCCGAGCTGCAGCAGCAGCTGAGGCAGGATTAGCTGCAGCAGGTGGGCCAGAAGCAGCAGTACCGGGCCATGCAGCTGCAGCAGGACCGCTGGGAATTCCAGAGGGTGCTCAGGTGAGGCACGCGGGACTGAGGCATGGCTGTGGAGGTGAATGGGGGCTCCCAGTCCCTGTGGGTGGCTCTGGGGGCTCGCACTTTCATCTGGTGTCTCTGGGTGCTCCCAGTTCCATCTGGTGGCTCTGTGGGTTCCCAGTTCCAGCTGGTGGCTCTGGGCTTCCCAGTTCCAGCAGTTGGTTCTTGGGTTCCCAGTTCCAGTGGGTGGCTCCGGGGTTCCCAACCCCAGCTGATGGCTCTCAGGTTCCCAGTTCCAGTGGGTGGCTCTGGGGCTCCCAGTTCCAGCGGGTGGCTTCAGGGAGTTCCAATTCCAGCTGGTGGCTCTGGGGGTTCCCTGTTCAATCAGTTGGTTCTGGACACTCCCAATTCCAGTGTGTGGCTCTGGGAGTTCCCAGTCCCAGCAGGTGGCTCTGGGATTGCCAATTCCAGCTGATGGCTCTGGGGTTCCCAGTTCCAGTGGGTGGGTCTGGGTGCTCCATGTTCCCGTTAGTGACTCTGGGACTCCCAGTTTCAGTGGGTGGCTCTGGGGTTCCCAGTCCCAGCAGGTGGCTCTGGGGTTCCCAGTCCCAGCAGGTGGCTCTGGGTGCTCCAGTCGCAGTGGGTGGCTCTGGGAGCTCCAGTGCCAGCCCAGCTGCTGTGCCAGGCATGGGGGGCCGTGTCGGGGTCCCTGAGCCATCCCGGCTCTCCGGCAGAGCCCACCAGGAGCAGCTGGAGCGGGAGCAGCTGGAACTGGAGCTGCGGGCGCTCTGGCAGCACGCCCACAACAAAGCTCTGCGTTGGCAGCAGCAGGAGCTGCGGCAGCAGCGGCAGCGGGCGGCCTCCCTCGAGGAAGGCCAGCGGCAGCGGCAGGAGGCCCGGCAGCGCAGCCAGTGCCTCGCTCGCTTCAGCCAGCAGAAGCTGCAGGAGTTCAGGTCAGCGGTGCCCAGGCATAGGCAGCGCTCTATGCGCCCGCAGGAAGCCCTGAGAAAGGCCCAGATGGAGGAGCGGAGAAAGGCAGAGCTGGAGGACGAGAGGCAGCGCAGCAGAGACGTGGAGGAGGAACTGCAGCGCCAGGAGCAGGAGGAAGAGATGCGCCAACTGAAGACGGTGGGACCGGCGCTCCCCGCTGTCCCCTGGCGCTGCCCGAGCCTGCCCCGCTCCTGGCGCTCCAGGCCCTTGCTCTGCTCACCCTGCCCTGCCCGCTCGCTGTGCTCCAGCGCGGCCCCGAGCCGCTGAGCCCTCTTGTGCCCACAGCTCTTCCTCAATGCCAAGTGCAACCTGGTCCGGGATAGGCAGCTCCTGGAGAAGCGGCTGATCGACAAGGAGCTGGCGCAGGAGGAGCTGCGCCTGGACAGGATGAAGCAAATGGAGCAGGACAAGTTCATGGAGTTGCAGGAGGAGCTAGAGCGCCGCAGGAAGCAGGAGCCTATCAGGTGGGCAGGAGGCTCCCTCTGCCCCATGCACAGGGCCGGTCCGTTCCAGGCACACCAGTCCCGGCCGTGCCGGCATCGCCGCGGTGGCGAGCAGCATGGAGCCGCGGGGAACCCTTCTGCTCTCGTGTCCCCGAGCCAGGCAGGACATCGTGAAGCAAGTAGAGCAGAACGCCGAGCAGCGGGCACTGAGGGCCGAGGAGCTGCACCAGGAGGGCCGGAGGCAGCTGGAGCACCTGCAGGAGATGAAGAGGGAGGATCGGAAGGTGGGAGCAGGGAGCAGGGCGCTGCAGGGAGATTTGCACCCAGCTGCAGAGGGATTGGCGCTGCTGGCTCAGCCACACGCGGGGCATGGGGACAGCAGCCAGCAGGGTCAGAGCTCTGGGCCCCTGGGGACTTTGTGGCATCCTGGCGAGGTGGCCCCAAAGCCTCCCTGCCCTGAGTGAGGAGGAGGAAGGAGCACTCTAGCCCTGCGTGACATTTCCAGGCCTGGGAGCAGAAACGGGAGCAGCAAAGGCAAACCTTTGCTGAAGTTCGACGTTTCAATGAGGAGAGCCAGCGGCTGAAGGTTTGGGAGCAGAAGCAGGAGAGGCTGGAGGAGGAGCGGGTGGTGGAGCAGCAACGGCAGAAGGCTGTGAGAGCAGTGGGCACCTGGGGGTTGGGCAGGGCTGCAGGAGCTTCCCTGGGGCTCTGTCCCAGACTCTGGGGCTCTGACCCACCCTGCTTCCCTGTTCCCCCCTGGTTCTCTGTGCCCCCCAGGAGCGTGAGGCCGCCTGGTAGGCAGAGCAGGAGCAGCTGCGCCTGCAGAAGGAGAAGGAGCTGGCCCGGCTCCGGGCCGTGCAGCAGCGGGCCCAGGACTGGCAGGCACAGCGGGTGAGTGGCCCAGGCACAGGTGCCACGCTGCCCTGCCACCCCGCCTGTGCCCAGCCCGCCCAAGGGGCAGCACAACACAGATGTGGGGCTCTGCAGGAGCGGCCCGTGCAGCCAGGGCATGTCCTGGAGCCAAAGGCAGGGCCAAGGGCTGCCAGGGCTGCTCCGCAGGGAAGCCCAGCACTGTCCCCTACTCGGGCAGGAGGCTCTGAGGGACAAGAGGAACCAGGACGTGGCAGCCCGGGAGTGGCGGCGGCGGGAGCTGCTCAGGCGCGCAAGAAGGCCGAGCTGCAGCAGCAGCTGAGGCAGGAGCAGCTGCAGCAGGTGGCCCAGAAGCAGCAGTACCGGGCCATGCAGCTGCAGCAGGACCGCCAGGAATTCCAAGGGTGCTCAGGTGAGGCACACGGGACTGAGGCATGGCTGTGGAGGTGGATGGGGGCTCCCAGTCCCAGTGGGTGGCTCTGGGGACTCCCACTTTCCATCTGGTGTCTCTGAGGGCTCCCACTTCCATCTGGTGGCTCTTGGGTTCCCAGTTCCAGCTGGTGGCTTTGGGTATCCCAGTTCCAGCAGTTGGTTCTTGGTTCCCAGTTCCAGTGTGTGCCTCTGGGCTTCCCAGCCCCAGCTGATGGCTCTCAGGTTCCCAGTTCCAGTGGGTGGCTCTGGGGCTCCCAGTTCCAGCGGGTGGCTTCAGGGAGTTCCAATTCCAGCTGGTGGCTCTGGGGGTTCCCTGTTCAATCAGTTGGTTCTGGACACTCCCAATTCCAGTGTGTGGCTCTGGGGGTTCCCAGTCCCAGCAGGTGGCTCTGGGATTGCCAATTCCAGCTGATGGCTCTGGGGTTCCCAGTTCCAGTGGGTGGGTCTGGGTGCTCCATGTTCCCGTTAGTGACTCTGGGACTCCCAGGGTGTTCAGTGGGTGGCTCTGGGGTTCCCAGTCCCAGCAGGTGGCTCTGGGTGCTCCAGTCGCAGTGGGTGGCTCTGGGAGCTCCAGTGCCAGCCCAGCTGCTGTGCCAAGTGTGGGGGGCCGTGTCGGGGTCCCTGAGCCAGCCCGGCTCTCCCACCAGGAGCAGCCCACCAGGAGCAGCTGGATTGGGAGCAGCTGGAGCTGGAGCAGCAGGCCCTCCGGTAGTGCGCCCACGCCGAAGCACTGCGGCGGCAGCAGCAGGAGCTGTGCAGCAGCGGCAGCAGCAGCGGGTGGCCTCCCTCGAGGAGGGCCGGCGGCAGCGGCAGGAGGCTCGGCAGCGCAGCCAGCGCCTCGCCCGCTTCAGCCAGCAGAAGCTGCAGGAGTTCAGGTCCGCGGCTGCCGGCGCTGCTTGCCGGGGCTCCTCGCTCTCCCCCGAGTCCTCGCCGCTGCGCCAGCGCCTGGGCCACCTCCCAGCTCCCTCTGCATCCTCAGCCAAGGGGCCGCGGGGCCACCACGGCCCTCGGCAGCCCTGACGGCTTCTTTCCTCCGCTGAGCCACCGGAATTCCCGAAAAGTACTGTGCCCACGTGGAGCGCCAAGCCCAGAGAGTGGAAGGTTCGAGCTCCTGCACAATCCACCTGTGAAAAATGAAATTCACACTTCAGAATTAAAAATTATTATTATTATTATATTATTATTATTATTATTATTATTATTATTATTATTATTATTATTATTATTATTATTATTACTATTATTGAAATTAATATACTATACTGTACTATTATATACTATACTATAATATAATATAATACAATATTTCCAGGACTGGGATGCCTCAGATGAACAGCCAAAGAGCACACCACGAATTTAAAATCAAGATACATTGCTGGAATTACATGCATATTCAGTAGCTTATACATGATTTAAACATTCCTGGGAGGTTTTGATGTTACAGGGATTCTTTGAGTTTGATTTTTCCAATCTTTGGCAAAAATGACATCAATAAATTCTATTTCTTCCCCGTGATTTCATTCCTGTTGTTTCACACTCGAGAAATTAATAACGAGTTCTCCTCCCATCCTCTCTGGTGCTCTGTTTCGTGTCACTGTTATCACTTTAATTAATTACTTAATAAAGGATCTTACACCCTTTTTTTAGTTACACAAAAGCTTTTTCACACCCCGTGTTTTGTTAAGCCATCACTTAACCACGTCTCTAAGCAATACAGAGATATTATATTTCTTACACTATAGATATTATATTAATGACACTGCTATTTCTAAAAGCAGTACAACACACAAACTGTGAGATTATATTAACAAGGAGTTATAATGTATACCATATCTAAATGTGTATTTATAATACTATTTATATTATTTATTAGTATTTATTATTTATTATTTATATGTAATATTAATTATAATAAATATGTAATTATTTATAATAATATTAATATCTAAATATTTATGATCAATAACAACGTGCAAAAAGCTAATACAGAAACGCTAAAGCAAACATTATTTAGTAATTTTTAACAAACCTGTGCTGACTTTGTGGAGGCCAGGCCCAGGCCCTGAACTCTTCCATTTTTTGAAATTTATTTAATTTTTAAAGGTCTCAGATCATTGTAATCAAGCCACACCCGGTGAGTTTTGCTCCTTTCCCCCACTCCTCATTATCAACAATAACAACATATTCCTATAATATGTTATAACATTCCAACATAATAAATAACAATACAAGCCAACAACCTAAGCAGCAACTAAAGCCAATAATTTAGTTCGAACTAAATTATACACCGAAACTTACGAAGTTGAAGCAAAATCGAGTAAGTAAAACTAAACTATCAAACGAAAGCTACAAAGTTTAGGCAAACTACAAAAGGGAAGTATTAAACGAAGTAGTAAAACTAGAAGATTCTTCTCTTTCCTCCCCGAAGGAGCGAGAGGCCTCCGGCCCTCAGAGACACGGGGCCCGCGCCGGCCAGCGTAGGGCGCGGGGCACGCTGGGAAATGGAGTCCGCAGAGCGGCCGAGGGCGGGGAGCCAGCGCCGGGCCGCGAGGGCTGATGGGAATTGTAGTCCAGGAGAGGCTCGGCGCACGCGCTGTGGGTGCGGCAAGGGTGTGTTGCCATGGGAACGGGCCTGCTGTCGTGGAGTGTGGAGGATGTCGCTGCCGTGGGGCTCGTGGTCGTTGCCAGACGCCCAGGGTGTCTGAGGTCCAGGGCTCCACAGATGCCAGGGCCAGGGGAACTGTAGGTTTAAGGGGTCTTGGGGGATCATGAGCCTCGTGATCATTCCCGGGGGTTCCAGGGGTCTTGGAGGGTTTGGGGGTGTCACTTTTAGAGCCAGGAGCTTCACGGGGATCAGGGCTTCAGGGGTCTTGAGGGTCTGGGGATGTCGTTCTAGAGCTGGGGGGTTCACAGGGATCAGGGCTCATGGGGTCTTGGGGGTCCAGAGGCCACAAGGCCCCACTGCCACGGTCAAGGGGTGCAGGGTCTGGGGGGGTCTGTGGGCTTCATGGTCATTCCCAGGGGGCTCGGGGGTCCATAGCACTGTCGGGGTCCTGCCACTAGGTTTGGGACCCCAATTTGTTGTTTTAAGTCTTTACTTCTGCCCATGCGTTCAAAGGATGAGACAACACTTCTCGGTCTCTGGGCTCAAGGCTGTTTATTATTTCTTATCTATAAAATTTTTCTTTCTGCCCAGCCCAGGTCTTCTCAGCAGGACAGTCAGAGGCACTCTGCCTGCCCCCAGGGCGGTGTTATCTTTATATACAGAAAACTACGTATGACATATTTACAATTATTCCCCAATCCCCATCACCTAGGTTAGACAGTGAGCTTCTACTCTAAACCAATCCAAAAGTGCCAACACCATCAGTGAAGATGGAGGTAGAGAAGAAGAAAGGCTAGACACGCCCAAATTCCTCCATCTTGTCCCCAAAAAAACCCCTATACAGAGAATCTTAAAATCTCCATTTACACCCTGTGAAATACTAATCATTACACTATTCAAACTGCTGTGGCTTTCATCTCTTCGTGTAAAGGTGGCAATTTGCTCCAGGGTTCGTAATCGAACCCACTGGTCTTCTGGGCTGTGTGCCAGGGTCTCCGAGCCCCCTGGCAAGGATCTCGGCAGCTCTGGACTCCCAAAGGGATGTCCTGAGCTCCGACATAGCACCACTCCCAGGGCCAGGATATTCACAGGGATCAGGGCTCCAGGGGTATTGGGGGTGTGAAAAACGAGGTTCACTTTCCTGTTAAAGTTTAAAAATGTTTAATAAAGACAATAGGAGAAACAATAGAGCAAAGAAATACGGTTGCAAACCGGGTGTCTTGGCACGCTGCCAAAAGCACACCGGTGTCTTGGAATCCTCCCTTTTTATCCTGTTCTTCATGCATGGATTTATGCATGTTCACTTTTCCAGGAACTGCATAGTTACTCCTTGAGTCCATTCTTCATGCACGGACTTATGCATATTCATTTTTTCCAGGAACTGTTCTGCATGGCCACTCCTTGGGTCTGTCAAGTGTCATCCCACTTTTATTTGGTTATCATCTTTTGATTTGGGCTTTGGTCCTTCCTTCACAAGCGGTGAATGCTGAGAGTCACTTGGGCCTCTTCTGGAAGTTATCTTATCTATTCAGGCAGCTGAAACACACTACACCTAAATTCTAACCACAGCAAAAAAAACCCTCATATATCTATTTAAACAGTAAAATTCCACTAGAGAGAGAGAAAGAAAGAAAGAAAGAAAGAAAGAAAAACTATCATGCTTATAACATTAATTCCAACATTTGCGAAAAGCCAATACTAAAATATGCATTTATAACAGGGGTCTGGGAGTGTCACTTTTACAGCTGAAGAAAAAGAAGAAAGAAAGTAGAACAGAAATTTCCAACCCCTTTAGGGGCGGTTTTGCTCACATTTGGGGCAGGGTCACCCCGGCCAGCGCTGCGGAGCCCCGGGCCATGGCGGGCTCGGCTCCACACTGGAGATTTTCAGGGTGTCACCCCTGTGAAATCGCTCCTGTAGCACCAGAGGAGGCCACAGCGGCGGCTGAATCGTCTCGCAGCAGCAGGCACAGGCGGGGAAGGCAGGCAGGAGTCCATCCTAGTGCCAACTTGCAGCCCGAGCAAAAGTCACAGGTCGTGGCACTGCCAGGCAGCTGCTGAAAAATCCCAAGTGGGAAGAAGCCCCCCCCAGCCAAAGCTCCTGAACTCCTCTCCCCCTCCCCAGATCATTTTGTTGGTGTGTCAGAGCTCTCAGCCACCTCAATCACCAACCCCCTCCCCCCCCACCCAGAGGAGCCCCTCTCCCCCCGTTCTTCTCCCAGTGCTTCATGCTGACAGGGGGAAAAATTCACTGTGAAACCAAAACACACACCAGGGGCTCCTGAGGGCTCAGCGGCTCTGGCTGAGGAGGAGGAGAGAAGGGCAAGAGCCCTATGGAGAACACTGCTCAGAAAATGCCATTTACTGGAAAACTCAGTCAATGGATGTGCTGCTTTGAAAGTAAACCAGTGGGAGAAATGAACACCACAGAAATACCTCGAGAGAGATTTCAGGTCGGAATTACAATTTATTAGAAAGATTACAATAAATGAAATTATACAGAAAAACTGGTTTTATACCCACAAAGGCAGAGTACAACCTTGTGGAGAGTCTGGCTAATGAGTGGCTGGAAAGCAAAGGGCATGACAAGATTCAGTTAGTAAGGGTTTAGATCTGAAGCGCAAGGACAAGATGACTTTGAGCAACATGCAGGATAAGGTACAAGAATGTGAAAAACAAGGAACTGATATCCACAAGGCTAACCACAAGGAACAAAGGTTGCAGGAGCTAACCTTTAGAAGAACAGCCAACGATGAGCTTTGCCAACCAACAATGACCTATGCCAACCAATGATGAGCTTTGTTTTTGCAATATGTATGAGCTAATTAACAACGATATAAATGTAGCCTTCTGATCTTAATAATCTGAGACTGATTGATTATTATAGAATGGTGTCTGTCTCCCGCTGTTCTCCGTCAATATTCATTGCACTTATTGCTGACAATTGGAGCGGGATAAGGAGAAGCCAAAGAAATCCTTCCAAACATCTTCCCCCCACCCCAAACTCGTCTTCGGCCTCTCGCTGCTCCCTCCAGCGCCGCAGGGAGATGGGAATGGAGCCCCGGGCAGTTCAGCCCAGGTTGTTTCTGCCGCTGCTCAGTCCCGGTGGGGTCCCTGCCTCCCAGGGGAGACCCTTCCCCAGAGGATTCTCCCGCGGGCTGCACTCTGCCCCAGAGCTCCAGTGGGGCCCTTCGTTGCCTTCAGTACCTCGGGATCTCAGTCCCTCCTTGCCAAGGTCTGCCCTCGGCGCTTCTCAGCCCCAGTACCGCTCTCCCCCCGACCCCCAGCCCCTCCGAACACCTTCGGCCGTGCCCCGATGCCGACCGGGCTCCGCAGCTCCTGCCGGCCTCAGTCGGTGCCAGCTGGGGCTCCGTTTGCGTCCACTGAAGTTTCCAATAAACGGTGTTTTTGAGAAGATGCTGCTTTCCGTCCTTCCCTGGCCTCGGGGCTCTTGGGAGGAGCTGCCCAAGGAGCCTCGAGGGTCCTTGTCCCACCTACCCTGTGGTTTGGGACCCCGATTTGTTGTTAGAAATCTCTGCTTCAGCCCACACGTACAAAGCTCTTCAGTTTCTGCTCTCAAAGTTGTTTATTGTATCTTATCTATAAAATTTTCTTCCTGCCCAGCCCAGGTCTGCTCAGCAGGACACTCTGCCTGCCCCCAGGGCGGTGTTAGCTTTATATACTAAAAACTACATGTGACATATTTACAATTATTCCCCAATACCCATCTGTTGTTCCTGAAAATCAACCTTCTGATTGGTTTTGGTGTAATGGAGTCAGTTCTCATGAATTCTAAGATAACCAAGGATCGGTTTGCATTCCTTGGTGAAAAGATATCACCTGATGGACTTCTCAAGTGACCCAGATGGGGTTTTTATCCATAAATCATCCAATCACCTAAAAATACAATTTAAAAACATTCTCTTTACACCTATTAGAATTTCACCTTAAAGTGCAAATTTTACATATATTTGTGTACATTGTTCTATCTATCTACGTACATGGTTCTATCTGGGAATTCAAGACAATATTCTCCTGTGTTTGGATTCTGTCTGGGGCTGAGGCACTGAACTTTTATTAGGACTTAGGGTATTCCACCCTGCTAAGGCACTGAAATGTATAAAATGTATTTCTGCTTAACTTAAAACTAAAACTTCTGCTTCGTATTTATTTGGTTTAATATATTTTAATTTCTCTAAAGGCTTAAACTCAACTTCTACGTTCTTTTCTCCCCCTGAGGGTCTCACAGGGGTCTAACCTCTTGCATTCCAATGGAATGAAGGGGAGAGGGTTCCTTGGGAATGGGGGTGCCGGCCAGGGAGATGTTGGGGAATGTGAGTGCTGGCATGGGGGTCCCAGGGAGGGGGGGGAGACAAAGTAATGAGGGTCCCATGGCAAAGGGGGTGTCAAAGCTGGGCAGTGTCTGGGTCGGCACGGGAGTCTCAGATCCTGCTCTGTGTGCCTCAGATTTTTGGGTGACTTAGGGCCCAGCACAGACCACACAGTGTGCTCATGGCCGGGGGGCACCCCAGGGCTGGCCTGGGGGGCACATCCAGGGGCTCCTGTCCTGGGGGGACCCTGTCCCCGGGGGGCACCCGCTGGCCAAGGGGGGGCCTGTCCTGGGCCATGGCAGCTGCGGGGGGGTCCAGCCTGCTGCCTCCTCACTGCTGCCCTGCAGCATCCGAGGCGGCCAGAGCAGCTGGGGATGGAGCCCCAAGCAGGAAGGGGGTGCCGAGCTGCTCCTACTGGCAGCCAGAGCCCCCCCAGGCTGGGGCCCAGCCCTGCCCCAGCCCCAGTGCACAGGGCTGGGCACGGGCCAGCCCTGCTCTGGCCAGCCCCAGGGGGCAGCCAGGCCCTGAGGCTGCCCCCCGGCCCCGGGGCTTGCATTCTGGCAGCTGCACAGCTGCTGCAAAGGTGACAGCTCACCCCTGATCCAACCCCAGCTGCCAAAAACAGATAATGTAAACCCAAGACATCTCCCAAAAGTGTGTCCCAGCTCTCCAGCAGCTCGAGTGCACCCCCAAAAATGCGTATCGAGATGTCCAGGGGCTCAGGTGTTGCCGAAATTGTGGCCCCAGGTGAGGGTGTTCTCTGCCGGGCTGAGCGCTGCCTGAGGGCTGGGGCCGCACCGAGGGGGGACACCCTCCTGCAGCGGGGATGTCCCGCAAACGGGGGAGCCCCACAAAGCCCTCGGCACCCCCGGGGCTGGGCTGGCCCTGCCTGGATGCCGGGAGCCACCCAGAGCGCTCTGTCCGCCGCGGCTCCGGGAGCATCGGCCCCCCCTTCCCCCAGGGCAGCGGGGAGCGGGAGCTCGCCCCAAATCTCTCCGGGGGCCCGAGCAGCGCTTCTCCTGGCGGTGTTTGCAGCTCGCAGCTCCCCGAATCGAGCCCAAACTACATTTGTGGGTCCCTGGGAGGGTTTAATTTTGGGGTATGGGCACTGGCGGGCGTTTGCATCTTGCAGGACCCCAAAGCTGAGCGGCGAATGCCCCTCTGGGGGATGTTTCTGGGGTCTGCGCGGGGCGATCGCCCGGTACCGGGGGGAGAGGGGGACACCGCTCTGGGATCGCCCCCGCGAAGAGCGGTGGAGGGGAAAGCCGGGAGCCGCGGAGTGGAGTGAGGGGAGTGGGGCGAGAGCGGAGCTGAGGAGAACTTTGTGCTGGCAGCTCAATCCCCGCTCGGGCCCGGGCCCGGGCTGATTGGTCCGAGCGGGGCCAAGCACGGCCCCGGTGCCGCCCAGGAGCCCCCCGCGCAGCCGCCATTGCCGCAGCGGCTGCGGCAGCGCGCTGGGCACAGCTGCGATCCTGCTGGCAGCGCTGTGGGACATCCTGGCACTGCCGGGGATCGCACCGGGGCTGCCTGCGGAGCAGCGCGGAGGCGGCGGCGGCGGAGCTCGGAGGCGGCCCCGGCGCAGGTGGGAGCGGCGCCGGGTTCCGCGGGGCTCTCGGGGCTGGCTGCGGGCGGAGGGGGCGGCAGGGCGCTCTGGCGGGTTCCTGGTGCCGTGCGGGCCCCGTGCTGGCCCTGCCCTGAGGGCGCTGCGGCACCGGGACAGGAGCCGCTTATTGTTCCTCCCTTATCTGATTTACCACTTTTCCTTTCTTCATCTTCTTTGTCAACAGCACTTTGAGTCCTTTAATTTCCCACAAACTCCTCCTTCTTTTCCTAAAATAAAATCTGATCCCGTCCCGTGGGACATATCACGTTCCTCATCTGAGTGGTTTGGTGGGCAGGAAGGTCATTCTCCTTGTCGCCTTATCACCAAAGTATTCCTGTCACCTTATTTCCTTTTGGTTCTTTTTAATCAGCCAACGCTTATTAATTTTGTTTATGGTACACGTCCCCAATACCTTCCCATCATACGAAGTTGTTGTCTGCACTCAGAATACGGTCCCTGGTTTTTGTTTTATTCCAGCCTCTTACTCAGCCTCTCGCAGCTGCTGAGTATCGGGGAGCCCCCATCCAACTGCCCAGCAAAGCGTGAGGATTGGTACTTGCCCTCGGGCTGGCTTGGAACTTTTCCCTTCCCTTTGACAAATTTCACAACACGCTTGCTGCCTGGGGAAGCTGCAAAGCCAGAGGTGGCCACAGTTTTCCCCCCGGCATTGTAGCCAGCTTGAGTGTCTCGTTTTAGGGTGTTTTTTGCAAGGTATGTGATGAAGAATGAATGTGGGAGATGTCTCAGCAGACAGAGCTGAAGGTTTTTCCTTTTGTAGGTCACAGGCTAAAGTAAAAATTCTGGGAGTGCCTGTAGACCCAGTGTTTGTTAATGTCTATAACCGTGATCTGCCTTGGTTGGGGCAGGTAATCAATTATTTACGGGTGAGTTTGGAAAGCCTCTGTCCTTTGGGAGCACAAAAGAATTGCCAAAGGCCGCAGGGAACTCCCTGCAGTGGGGATTGCTGTGCAGTGGCTCGTAGTTTCCTTGGCCCCCGATGCTGCGTGTTTGGTTTCAGTCATTGCCAGCCCTGGGGTGGCAGTGAGGATTCTCCAGCCGTGGGGTTTTTGTGCCGCTCCTTTTATCCTGGGGCTGAGCCCAGCCTCGCCCTGCGCTTCGTGCGGCCGAGCCGGGGGGCAGCAGCACCTGAAAAGGGCCTTCCCAGGGGCTGAGAGGTTGTCCCTGAAAATCAGCCTTCTGATTTGTTTTAGTATAGTGGAATCAGTTCTCATGAATTGTAAGACAGACAAGAATCATATTTACGTTCCTTTGTAAAAGAGATCACCTGATGGACTTCTCAAGTGACCAGTGGAGATGGAGAGGTGGGAACCTCTCTGTCCAATCTCTGATCACTGTCCAGAAACTTAAATATACAAAGTCAACAATAAACAAGATTTCTTCCTTTCTTCTTCTCTGCCTGAACACCTATTGTGCGTGTTACTGTGTGTTTCTAGCTACGTCCCAGTGACACTGAGAGGTTGGTTTTTCTGTGCCTTAACCGTTCCCCTGTGCCCAGCACTGACCTTATGAATTTTGGAATCTGGGGCAGCAGTCCGAGGGGTTTTCCCCTTTCAGTTCCTTTAGAGCTCGTGCTGTAGACAGGACATATTTCTTGACGCTGTCTTCCCCTTTGCTATTAGTGCAGTGTTACTTGGCGAAGTAACAAAGGGTAAATTCAACTTCATTTCATAAGGTGAAAGCCCCAAGTCTGATCTGGGCTGTGTTGTGATTCTCAACAAGGCTAGGGGTAGAATTAAAATGTTTTTCTAGGACATAGAAGCTCTACAGTACATTGAAGATGTTTAGGTGGGTTTGAGAGTTGGTAGAAGACGGTTTTGTATTTTATTCATATTCCATTAGGATTCTTCAGTTCAGTAATTATTAACTAGTTCAGGAAATTTAGCTAAATTATAATAAAAAATTTTCTATGGTTGAATTGGGAAGGTGAATACATATATGTATGAATGCATATATGTATAAATTCTTGTACCAAGTTTCAAGATAAAATTAGTTAAAACAAATTATACATTTATAAGACTTAGTTATACCATATTTTTCTGTTTTAAAAGGCTGAAACAAGCTTGGTAAAAAACCAAGCTTAACAACATATAAATGCCTTGACTAATATTTGATTTCTTTGCAATGTCAACATAATTTATAGATCTTAATCAATTTGACAATGCAGGTAATTATGATGACAATTTACAAGTCCTCTTTGTTTTTACAGAGTTCCATTTTATCTGTTGGTAGGTTTTTATAAACAGAGAAATGGAAATGTGGCTTACTACAGACTAATATTAAAAGAAAACAAAAACTTCTTGTAGTTTTTTATAACATGACAGAGTCTAAAGTGAAGAAATAGTTATCATATCTAGGTGTGAATCTGCTCTTGGCACTTTTCTTCTTTTCAAATTCCTTCTCCTTATCTTCAGTGCAGGGATATTTGCAATTTCCAAAAAGACCTTCTCATGCAAAGAGTCTGTGTGAGGGTAACAAGCTGTTAATTTCATCACATTATCATTATTTAGATGGGGTTTTAGTTTTCGTGCTCTGCCCCACAGTTTTGGGTGCTTTTGGGTTTTCGTTTTTTTTTCCTGTAAAATTCTCCCTCGTTCGCATTCCAAAGCTCTCTTTGGGCAGGACAGTCACGTTGGGCAGCAGGCAATGGCTTTGCCTGCAGCTTTCTTTTTTAGCCCTTTCCCTGCAAGTAGGGTAGAGAATGGAGTGATAATTACTTGGATGTTCTACCAACTCTTTCTGTGCTCAGACCATCCTTGCTGACATGCTTGAGAGAGAAAGGGAAAGGGTTGGGGGGCACGGCCGCACACCCCCAGCCTCCACAGCCCCCACAGCCCTCCCTGCAGACCCCTCACCCCTGACACCCCCAGCCTCGGCTTCCCCCGACCCCTCCCCTGCTCAGGGGCTCCCCAGGATCATTGGGCCAGCAACCGGGGAGGTGAAATTGAGGGGGAAAAATTGCCTTCCTGCCTCCTCCCCTCCCCCTGGGCTTTCATTTTCGCACCTCCAGAGCTGCTGCAAAGGTGACCATTCTGCAGGGACAAAGGCCAGCCTGTGCTTTGCTCAGCCCTGCCACCAGCACAAAAGGCAGGCTGAGCCCCAGCAGGGGCTCTGCGGGGCCCTTGGCTGCTTCTCCGGGCAGGGCTGGCTGCAAACCCCCCTGCAGGGGCAGCTGCCAGGGAAGCACTGCGGAAATGCCCCACGGCAGCGTTTGCTGCCTCTGGGCAAGGCCCTGAGAGAGCCCCAGAGCTGCTGCACATCCCACCGGGATCTGCCCCACAGCCTGAGCGGGTCCCTCCTCCTGCCTGCCTTGCCGTGGGTGCACAGTGGCCGGATGCCCCACACCCATCACAGCCACCTCCTCACTGCCCTCCACACCTGGACAGGGTAAGAAAATTCAGAAAAACGTTCTTGAGTTGAGACAAGGACCAGGAGAGATCACTCATTAAATCCTGGTGTTATAAGTTGCGGCGAATAATTTGTTCATCCGATAAAGTCCAATCAAAGTTTTATTAATTACAGCAAGCGGTAACAAGCCAACAGCGGTGGGTGCAGCCAGGGGGTCAGCGCTCCACCAGTGGCCCACACACTCCCCCTCCCGCAGTCCTCCTTTATAGGGTCTTCAGCCGTTTCTTCTTCTCTCCGGGTGGGGTAGGTTTCGCAATCCAGTGCCAGAGGGATACCTGGCTGAGCAGCTTTGCTGTTAAACCTTTACCTCGCTCATCTCCGAACATTCACACTTACAGTAAATCTCTTCACTGGGTTCGTTCTTCCTAATCCTGATGAACAAATATACTCCCACTAAAAGTAAATCCCTTCACTGAGTTTGTTCTTTCTAATCCTGATGAACAAATACACTTGATTACCTATTACAGTTCCCCCTTTTTCTTTTTATCATTTTGTTCATCAAACCTTTGTAGCTCTTGTTGAGCAGTACTAACGTTTCTCCAATTTCAGGATTTTTTGGAAGAGCCTCATATTTTGCTTTAATTAACATTAAATGAGCTGCCTCGAGTCTCCCCTTTACTATATTAATTAATTTGTTAAAGATACAGGGCCCAAAAGTCAATCCACATACCAAAAGCAGAATAGTCCCTGTGTTTATAAAATTTTGCCGAGTGGGTCTTGTACACTGACCGGGTTTCCAGTTGATTCTAATAAAAGGATCCCGGGACGATTGAGCCCATTCGCTAGATATAGTCTTACAACCCCAATAAGCACAATAGTATTCTCCTGGGTGATTACAATATCCTTTCCCAGGGTTGGATGCTGGACACATGTCTCTGGGGGTTCTAATAGGGGCTAAAGGTTCCCACAGGTGACTGAAAGCTGGGAGCTCCGGGGCTAATGTTTGTTCTAATAATGTGTGAATCCTCCCACCTCTGCAAGGTCCATTCATAAGGTTGGTGTTCTCTTTCTCCCAAAACCCCTTGAAAGTATAGTATAAAACTTCGGATCTGCCAGAAAGGGTGGGGTCTCCATTTCTCTAGGCCTTGATAAGTTTTGTTATTCTGATTCTCATTCATGCCAGAGGGAAATAGGGGGTACGGAGGACACGACTCAAAAGTATGAGTTCGGGATTTATGGGCCACTTTTCAGAGTGTTCTCAACGTAACCATTTTCCCCCACCGGCTTTTACCCCTCTGCCTTTCTCACCAACCCGGTTGCTTCGGGCTGTGAGGTGAACCATCTTCTCGGCAGCAAGAGTACTCTTCAGGGGGAGTTCCGTGGGAATTTAAATGCTCTTGTTTGTATTCCGCCCAATTCTGATTTTTCACTGGAGGTGAATGATAGCTGATTCCCAATAGTGTCCTCCGGCACTCCCCTTGTACTATATGAGCCACGAAGGGAACCGGTTTGTTGGTGTGAAAACAATAATTTTCTGGCCTTACTCCTTTGGCAAATATCTTCCACCGAATTTGGGGTCCTCGGGGTATCGCCCTGCTCTCTTCTCTTTTTTTTTTTTTTTTTTTTTTTTTTTTTTTTTTTTCTCCTGATTTGTAAAACAGTGGACCCACCACCGTTCTTGGCAGACCCTGCAGGCAAAGCACACAAATGGGTAACAACTACAACTTTCTATTGCACAAAAGATTTGAAAATGCCTTGCTAAGGGGTATTTAACCCGATTGTCCCATTATAACGGAGTCCATTTAGGTTCGTTTTAAGGTGACTTTCAAATCTCCAGGCGCGCTGGTGACTTTCCAGGAGTTCTCAACAGGAGCCAGACCTTTGACACGGCTTGCATGCGTCCATCCCCTTTCAGCTGTTCGGATAGCCGTACCTGTGGTAAGTAAAACAACAAAAGGTCCTTCCCAACGGGGTGTTAAAGAGTCCTCTTTCCGGGTTTTGATCAGCACTTTGTCTCTAGGTTTGAACTGATGAATCATTAAGTCTAAAGGAGGTGTTTTCTCCTTCAATTCTTTTTTTCTGTTCATAATTTGAACTATATAATTATGGAGTTGTGTTTCCCGTAGGCACGGGTGGTCCGTTGGAGCTTCCATGTCATATGGCATCCCAAACAGCATTTCAAAAGGGGAAATCCCCACATCTGTACGGGGTTGGGTACGGATATTCGATAGTGCTAAAGGCAAACACTGAACCCAGGACATTTTTGTCTCTGTCATTAATTTAGTTAGCTGCTTTTCGATTTCCCGTTTATCCTTTCCACCCTGCCAGAACTCTGTGGATGCCACGGGGTATGATATTTTCACTGAGTTCCCAAAGCTGACGGGACATCCTTGGTTACCTTTGAGGTAAAGTGGGGGCCTCTGTCCGAATCTACAGCCTCTATCATCTCCTACTTAGGTATGATGTGTTCTAACAGTATTTTTACCACTGCATGTGATGTTGCCCTGGCAGTGGGGTAGGCCTCCACGTAGTGAGTTAAATGATCCACCAGCACTAACAAATATTTATACCTCCCCACCTTAGGTAACTCGGTAAAATCTACCTGAATGTGGGAAAAGGGTCTCTGTGCCAATTCCCTTCCCCCCATAGGTCTTTCCCTTTGTTGTTTCTTGTTAACTCTGACAGGTTAAACAGCGCTGAGTTACCTGTTTGGCCAAATTATATATCTTAATGCATATGTACTTGATAGCGAATTGATCAACCAGGGCTTGGGTTCCCCAATGGGTTTTTTTCGTGTATGGCTTGTAAAATACTCAAAGCTATTCTCTTTGGAAGCACTTCCCTCCCATCGGGCAACAACTGTCGTCCTTTTTTTATTTTTTTGGATCCCCATTTGTTCCAACCTTTTCTTTTTCCTGCGTTGTAAATGCCAGTAAATAACAAGGGGTAATTTCTAAGTCGTGCCCGTAGGTCGAGCGATCCTCTCTTTGTTTAACTAGGTGAAAACTCAATAGGGCTGCTCTCTTGGCCTCTTGATCTGCTAAATTATTTCCCCTGACAGAGGGTTCTAATCCCGTTTGATTAGATAGCCCCCCGCACATGGACTATAGCAATTTTCTCCGGGCACTTGAGAGCTCGTAGGACCTGTTTGATCAACTCTTCATGTATTAGCCCTTTCCCTTTGGAATTTATTAAGCCCCTTTCTTCTCAGTTTTTTTTTAAATGTATGTACCACCCCATAAGCGTACTTAGAATCCGTATAAATAGTCCCAGTTTTTCTTTTTAGCACTTCTAGCGCCCTGAGCACTGCATATAATTCACAGGCTTGTGCTGACCAACTGGGGCTAAGGGGACCTGACTCCACTGCCTCAAAGGTATCCTTATTAATTACTGCATACCCCGATTTTCGTTTTCCTTCCACTACCCGTGAGGAACTGTCTACATATAACCGGGCACCAGTCTCCAGCTCTTCCTCCTCCAGATCTGGTCTTATTTTTGTTTGTTCTTCAATTTGCTGAAGGCAGTCATGTAATAATTCGCTAGTGGGTTCTCCATAAAGGAACTGAGCAGGGTTCTGCAGGCTGGTAGTCTCTATAGTTAGCTTGGGAGACTCTATCAGGATGCCCTCATACTTTAACAATCTGGCATCTGTTATCCACTTTTCTGCCTTCTGTTGCAACACTCCCTGGATATTATGGGGGCATAAGACTTGTAACTCGATTCCAAAAGTAATTTTTCCCGCTTGCTCTACCAAAAGGGCAGCAGCCACTATCGCTTGCAAACATGTAGGCCACCCTCTGCTAACAGGATCTAGAAGCTTTGAAAGGCAAGCCACTGGTTTCTTACTCCCAGCCCACTCTTGGGCTAAGACCCCGTATGCTGTTCTTTTTCCTACATAAATGAATAAGAAAAAGGGCCTCTTAAGATCTGGAAGGCTGAGGACTGGAGCATTGATTAGCTCAGTCTTTAAAGCTTTCAAGTGGTTTTCATCTTCGGGTGTCCATTTCAGCAGCCCTTCCTTAGTTAATTTTTCATAA
Source organism: Sitta carolinensis (assembly GCA_032173965.1). NCBI lineage: Eukaryota > Metazoa > Chordata > Aves > Passeriformes > Sittidae > Sitta > Sitta carolinensis. The sequence goes on along the minus strand of JAVUNC010000077.1, from coordinate 6,988 downwards.
AGAAATTTTACTTTTCCACTAAAGTTTTCTATTTATTGCCGGCAGTACCCAAAAAGTCCCAACAGCTGCCGTATTTGCTTTTTATTTTTAGGGGCTTGTAATCCTTTGGACTCTCTCAGTATCTAGCTTTTTGGTTCCTTTTGTTAACTGGTGTCCCTAATATTTAACCTCTTTTTCTACAAACTGAAGTTTAGGTTTTGAAACTTTTAATCCCTTTAAACTTAAAAAGCTGAGCAATTTTATGCTTTTCTTGCGTACTGCATCTTCTAATCTCTCTGCAATTAACAAATCATTCACATAGTGGATTAAAACCACTTCTTTTCCCAGGGAATAGTCAGCTAATATTTGTTCTAGCGCCTGCCCAAATGAATTAGGGGACTCAGTAAACCCCTGAGGAAGAACGGTCCACCTTAATTGCTGTTTTCTATGAGTGTCCGGGTCCTCCCATTCAAAAGCAAAATAATTCCTTGAGGCTTCCTTAAGTGGGCAAGCCCAAAAGGCATCTTTCAGATTTATCACACTATACTACTGATTTTCTGGCCCTAATTGACTTAAGAGAGTGTGTGGATTAGCAACCACGGGAAATCTCTCAACAGTTCTCTTATTAATTTTTCTTAGGTCATGAACTAGCCTATAACTACCGACAGATTTCTTAACCGGTAGGATAGGTGTATTAAAAGGAGACATACAAGGTCTCTTGTTTTAAGAGTCTCTCGATTTCCGGTTTAAGCCCTTGTCTCCCTTCTTTGGACAAAGGGTATTGCTTTATTTTAACCGGAATTTCAGGGTTTTTAATGGTAACTTCAAAGGGCTCAATATTCAATTTTTTAACGGTATCAGGGGTATACCACAGCTCTGGATTAATTTCTGTTTTATCCTGGATGCGTAATGGGCATAATTTCACCTCTAATTTTTTTTTTTTTGTCACTTCTATTCCAATTCCTAATTTTATCATTAAATTCCTCCCGAGCAAATTATATTTTGCCTTGGGAACCAATAACAGAGATTCTATTTTTATTTTTAAATTACTTTCTAAGAGAATATTTTTAATTACAGGTACTTTAAAAGGTTCCCCTTTTGCCCCCACTACCTGCACGGTTTCTGATGATATCTGACATCCGTGGGGAAGGGTTTGGACGGTGGATCTTTCTGCCCCCGAGTCCACAAGGAACTCGTATTTCTTGCTGCTGGGGACCTATTTTCAGTGTTACCAGGGGCTCTGTACTTTCCTTTGTCCTCAGCAGACGGCGCCCCTGACCCCCCCCAATCTTCTTGAAGCAGTTTCTTGCCTGCCTTCCTTTGTCGACACTCCCTCTTAATGTGCCCCTTCTTGCCACAGTAGTAACAAGCAATTCCCCCCCCCCACCCGATTTTCTTTTCTCTCCCTTCCCACTTCCTCCAACTGCCTTAGGTTGGTTTGGAGTTATCTCTTTCGTTTGGAGAGCTTGCTTTTGTTCCTCTTTCATGGCATCATTTTTATTTGTCTTTTGCTACTTTCATCATCCCTTCTAACATAAATTTTCTGGGCTTTCCTCAACAACTCGTTCATTTCTTTGCTCTGCCAGTCCTCTAGCTTCTCCAACTTTTTCCAGATATCCACCTACGATCCCACTACAAATTGGGTTTTTAGCAGCGCTTCCCCTATGGGTGTATCCGGGTCCATTCCTGAATATAATTGAAAGGCTTTTTACAATCTCTCTAACCAGTCCGTTGGACTCTCATCCTTCCTTTGATATTCCTTAAAAGCCTTTTGCACATTTTGTCCCCTAGGGACGGTTCTCTTTATTCCTTGCATTAGTATACTTTGCAAATCGGCCATATGGGCCCGGTGTTGGGGATTTTGATTATCCCAATGAGGATTTTGGAGTGGCCATTTGGTATCAACTAACGGCCCCTGTTGATGTTCATCATCCCAAATCCTCATTCCAGCCTCCCGGATCATCCTTCTCTCTTCTGAGGTAAATAATATCCCCAAAATAGACTGTACCTCTTCCCAAGTATAAATACTAGGGCCCAGAAACTGATCTAGCCTTTCTGCTACTCGGAGTGGATCCTCCAAGAGGTGTCCCATTTCTTTCTTAAATTCTCTTACATCCCCTGAGTTTAACGGTACAGACACATACCCCACTCCCAAAATGTGTGCTGGCTGGCCTGGTTGGGCTACATTTGGGTTAGGAACCATTCCCATCCCCTGTTCTCTGAGGGGAAACATGCCCACTTCCCCTTGTCTCTGCCTAGTCTGACTCCTTGTTACAGGGCGATGGGCCCCTGCTGTGTCCTCGTCTAAACCCCCACATGCGGAAGTATCCTGCAATGGGGCCGATGGGGGCAAAGGCGGATAAAGATTCAGGGTTGGGGAATGAGGGGGTGAAGGGGGAGGTGGTGGCAGAGGGATATATGGGGGAGGGGTAGTATAAGGCAAATCATCTCCCTCCTTTGATTTCTTTTTTCTCTCTCAGGCAGTAAGGGCAAACAGTCTAGTTCTAGTTTCCCCCACTATCCAGAGAGAGGCATATTTGCTTTCTTCTAGGCAAAAAGGTTCCTTTGAGTTCACATGAATGTTTAATGCCTGGCATATCCAATCTTCAGACGACCCGAATACTGGCCAATACAAATGGTCGCCTCTAATTTGTTTCCCTCCCCAAACTTCTATACAATAGTGTATCATTTTAACCTTGTCCTTCCCTTTCCTTGAAGGAAAGGAACCCATGACATTATCATCTGACCTGATGGACTATCCTCTGGCATGTGGGGAAGTTTTACAAGGGTTCCCCCACCCATGGGTTCAGAGGGCTTGCTTTTCCTCTGTCCCATCTTCTGGAGTGCCTTTACACACACACCACAATACTTCCCTCAATTCGTGGCCCAGCCCGTCGCCAGGTGTGGGAAACGCACTACTATGAGGTCCACTCTCGCTCCACCCGCAATTGGACGTCTCAAATCACCACACTCCAGGATCCCAACCCCAACCGAGCGGATCCTGCCTTCCTTAAGGCAGGCCAACCCGGGGGAGCCACACAGCCACCCACCGGGGAGTACTTTTACACTTTCCTGTGTCTTCGCCCGGGCGTCGTGCACAAAGATTAAGGGGTTACCGGCAGTCCTTTGCTTGTTATCGAATTTAAGTTCGTCGGTCAGGACTCCGAGAAGATGAGTCCCGAGCAGGGCTTGCCACAAAAGTTGGCAAGGGCGCCTCCCCGAAGGGGACCCTCCACCGGAGAGGCCTGATCCGAGTCACGGCACCAAATTGTTATAAGTTGCGGCAAATAATTTGTTCAGCCGATAAAGTCCAATCAAAGTTTTATTAATTACAGCAAGCGGTAACAAGCCAACAGCGGTGGGTGCAGCCAGGGGGTCAGCGCTCCACCAGTGGCCCACACACTCCCCCTCCCGCAGTCCTCCTTTATAGGGTCTTCAGCCGTTTCTTCTTCTCTCTGGGTGGGGTAGGTTTCGCAATCCAGTGCCAGAGGGATACCTGGCTGAGCAGCTTTGCTGTTAAACCTTTACCTCGCTCATCTCCGAACATTCACACTTACAGTAAATCTCTTCACTGGGTTCGTTCTTCCTAATCCTGATGAACAAATACACTTGGTTACCTCTTTCACTGGCACGGGAAAAGCAGCCTCAGAATTCATTGAGAGAATTCATCAAGAGATATTCATTGCACTTATTGCTGACAATTGGAGCAGGATAAGGAGAAGTCAAAGAAATCCTTCCAAACATCTTCCCCCCACCCCAAACTCCTCCTCGGGGTCTCGCTGCTCCCTCCAGCGCCGCAGGGAGATGGGAATGGAGCCCCGGGCCGTTCAGCCCAGGTTGTTTCTGCCGCTGCTCAGTCCCGGTGGGGTCCCTGCCTCCCAGGGGAGACCCTTCCCCAGAGGATTCTCCCGCGGGCTGCAGCTCTGCCCCAGAGCTCCAGTGGGGCCCTTCGTTGCCTTCAGGACCTCGGGATCTCAGTCCCTCCATGTCAAGGTCTGCCCTTGGCACTTCTCAGCCCCAGTACCGCTCTCCCCCTGACCCCCAGCCCCTCCGAACCCTTCGGCCGTGCCCCGATGCCGACCGGGGCTCCGCAGCTCCTGCCGGCCTCAGTCGGTGCCCGGGGAGCACCGAGTGGGGCTTTGCGATCCCTCATATCGTCCTGTCCCGCAGGGCACGGGCTCCAGCAATCCCACTGTGATCCTCAAGGAGGTGGCAGAAGATCGCAGATTGCTGCCCTCCATCAGCTACAAACCAAAGACCATCAGAGTCATCACCAAGGACCTGATCCGGGACCTCGTGTAAGGCTGTGCCCGAGCCCTGAAGGCGTTTGGGGGAGCGGGTGTCAGTGCAGCCTCCCAAAATGTCTGGGGAGCAGGGATGGGCAGCGTGCCCTGCCCACCCCCGCGGATCCTGCCCCCTTCATCCCAGCCTAGGGCCAACTTCACCTCACTTTCCCCACATTTTCCCTTCCTGCTTTCTGCCGAAACGGGAGAGCCGGTTCCCATGGCTGCCCCAGCGCTTCTCGCATGGCTCTGGGCTGGCTGGGCGGCCGAGGGGGCAGCTCAGGCAGCTCAGGGAGCTGTCAAGGTCTCTGTGCCATGAGCTCTCTCGCTGTGCTCCCCAGCGTTCCGCAGGAGAATCCCCAGCCGTGTGTCATCATCGGGGAAAAGGAATATGAGAGGATCAAGGAAACAGCTCGCAGCCCGACCGAGGAGGAGCGTCGGGACAAGCTGCAGACCCTGACAGCCAGTCAGGACGCTGCTTTCGTGAGCATCTCCCTTCCTGCTCCCCTTTTCTTGCTCCACAGCTGGGTTCCAGGGGTGGGGGCTTCGACAAGGGGGGGTCCCTTTTGTCCCCCCCCGTTCCGGGGCACAGGGGAGGCTGCAGATCTCGGGGCTCCACCGAGAGCTGGACAGCAGCCCTGGGACGGTGCCCGGCACTGCCAGCCTGCCGAGGGCACGGGGGGCGTGCCTAGAGGGTGGGCAGCGGTGCCCATGGCCGTGCCAGGGTGCCGGGAGCCCGACACGTCCCCACTCCGTGCCGGGAGCGCGGCACCCGCAACGTGAGCCCCGGGAGCCCTCGGGAAGGTGCCCAGGCTTAGGCAGCGCTCTGTGTGCCCGCAGAAGCCCTGAGAAAGGCCCAGATGGAGGAGCGGAGAAAGGCAGAGCTGGAGGACGAGAGGCAGCGCCGCAGAGACGTGGAGGAGGAGCTGCAGCACCAGGAGCAGGAGCTGCTGCAGCGGGTGGCGACGATGCGGCTGGAGCAGGAGGAAGAGATGCGCCAACTGAAGACGGTGGGACCGGCGCTCCCCGCTGTCCCCTGGCACTGCCTGAGCCTGCCCCGCTCCTGGCGCTCCAGGCCCTTGCTCTGCTCGCCCTGCCCTGCCCGCTCCCTGTGCCCCAGCGTGGCCCGGAGCCGCTGAACCCTCTTGTGCCCACAGCTCTTCCTCAATGCCAAGTGCAACCGGGTCTGGGACAGGCAGCTCCTGGAGAAGTGGCTGATAGACAAGGAGCTGGTGCAGGAGGAGCTACGCCTGGACAGGATGATGCAAATGGAGCGGGACAAGGGCATGGAGCTGCAGGAGGAGCTGGAGCACCGCAGGAAGCAGGAGCCGATCAGGTGGCCAGGAGGCTCCCTCTGCCCCACGCACGGGGCCGGCCCGTTCCAGGCACACCAGCCCCGGCCGTGCCGGCATCGCCGCGGTGGCGAGCAGCATGGAGCCGTGGGGAACCCTTCTGCTCTCGTGTCCCAGAGCCAGGCAGGACATCGCGAAGCAGATGGAGCAGGACGCCGAGCAGCGGGCGCTGAGGGCCGAGGAGCTGCACCAGGAGGGCCCGAGGCAGCTGGAGCACCTGCAGGAGATGAAGAGGGAGGATCGGAAGGTGGGAGCAGGGAGCAGGGCGCTGCAGGGAGCTTTGCACCCGGCTGCAGAGGGATTGGCGCTGCTGGCTCAGCCACACGCGGGGCATGGGGACAGCAGCCAGCAGGGTCAGAGCTCTGGGCCCCTGGGGACTTTGTGGCATCTTGGCGAGGTGGCCCCAAAGCCTCCCTGCCCTGAGTGAGGAGGAGGAAGGAGCACTCCAGCCCTGCGTGACATTTCCAGGCCTAGGAGCAGAAATGGGAGCAGCAAAGGCAAACCTTTGCTGAAATTCGACGCTTCTATGAGGAGAGCCAGCGGCTGAAGGCTCGGGAGCGGGAGCGGGAGAGGCTGGAGGAGGAGCGGGTGCTGGAGCAGCAACGGCAGAAGGCTGTGAGAGCAGTGGGCACCTGGGGGCTGGGCAGGGCTGCAGGAGCTGCCCTGGGGCTCTGTCCCACACTCTGGGGCTCTGACCCACCCTGCTTCCCTGTTCCCCCCTGGTTCTCTGTGCCCCGCAGGAGCGCGAGGCCGCCTGGCAGGCAGAGCAGGAGCAGCTGCGCCTGCAGAAGGAGAAGGAGCTGGCCCGGCTCCGGGCCGTGCAGCAGCGGGCCCAGGACTGGCAGGCACAGCGGGTGAGTGGCCCAGGCACAGGTGCCACGCTGCCCTGCCACCCTGCCTGTGCCCAGCCCGGCCAAGGGGCAGCACAACACAGATGTGGGGGCTCTGCAGGAGCGGCCCCTGCAGCCAGGGCATGTCCTGGAGCCAAACGCAGGGCCAAGGGCTGCCAGGGCTGCCCCGCAGGGAAGCCCAGCACTGTCCCCTGCTCGGGCAAGAGGCTCTGAGGGAGAAGAGGAACCAGGACGTGGCAGCCCGGGAGTGGCGGCGGCAGGAGCTGCAGCAGGCACGCAAGAAGGCCGAGCTGCAGCAGCAGCTGAGGCAGGAGCAGCTGCAGCAGGTGGCCCAGAAGCAGCAGTACCAGGCCATGCAGCTGCAGCAGGACCGCCAGGAATTCCAGAGGGTGCTCAGGTGAGGCACACGGGGCTGAGGCATGGCTGTGGAGGTGGATGGGGGCTCCCAGTCCCAGTGGGTGGCTCTGGGGTCTCCCAGTTCCAGCTGATGGCTCTGAGGTTCCCAGTTCCAGCGGGTGGCTCT